>JAKUCM010002954.1:0-95803 GCA_023374145.1 Lepidium sativum
TTTAGCAAGTTAGCTTCAAACTCTAATTTGCATTGATTTTCTCTGTCTTTACCGACATAAACTCGAACTCTTCCTTCTTCTGGTAATGTTGATGTTCTTGAAGAAGCATAGTTCTTAAATCCACACAATAGTAGTTTCTTCATTATGCTTCTCATTTTCTTCTGATTTGTTTGAGTTTTGATTTTGGTTATGTTATCCTCTCTTAGAAGATGTTAATGTGTGTTGTGTTTGTAAGATAACGTGATAGTTCTATATATATGTATGTACAAGTGTTGTTGGGTTTGCGTATTGAACAAGGAATTAGGGACAAATGTTTTAGGTTTTTGATGGAGAAGCTGCGGAAAATCGGATTGTTGGTCGGTTGGTCTTTTTAAATTATAACCTTTCCCGAACCGGTGGTTTAGTGTTGACCGGTTTTCACAATTTAAATTTCTGGTTCAAATTGATTAGAATTATCAGTTGTTGCAAACACATGGTAGTCTCTCGTTTCTAGAAAAATTATGGTAACTTTTTTGTCAACAAAATTCGATCAATTAATCATAATCATCTATAAATTTATTTTTAGTTTTTATTTATAGTAAAATAGAGTCAAATTTCAGATACCTCAATTATTATATTATATATAAATTATCCAACTTCGAAAAAATGGTCAATTTATTTTCTTTTATAAAAGATGAAAAATAACAATTTAATTGTTAAGTCATAAATTCGCAAAAATATACATTTTTGCTAAGAAGTTGAAATAGAAATAGTGTTTTCGAGTTGACAAAAAATCTTGGTAATTTATATCTAGAAGTTCAATATAGAATAATACTATCCAATAAAATTACATACTTATATGATTCGTCGGAAAAAACAACGACATTTCTGTAAACAAAACTTCTAATTCCAAACTTTGTTCAATTGTGAATTTTGGTAGACCGGTCATACTAATTAATTTGGAGTTGACCCGACCCAAATCGAGGATAATAAGCAAGAAGTAGCCAGCGAGTTTGGCAAGTGAAGGAATGGAGGTTATTCAACATGCTTCTTTTCTAATCATATTATCATATTTTATATAGATATATTACAATGTCTAGAATGGGTTTATAGTTATTCTATAATATTATTATTATCTCAACTTGTCTGGACAAATTCTCACATTATGTTATTTGTAATAGCTGGATTATTATATGCATTGTCTAAGTATTATAAATCACAATTATTGCACAATATTCTACCATGCATTCATTTGATATTTGATTTAGATGTCTTTCTAGCTCTACATAAACTAAATAGGTTCTGTTTTTTTTCGTGATTATTAGTGACAGTAATAACAATTAATAATTAGTGACATCAACAGTAATTTAATTTTTTGTTTTTTTCGTAGTAGCTGTAACTAACTGATTAACAAAAAAATAATCACGAACAAAAAGTTTTTTTTTTTGTTTTTTTAAACTTGAAAAAATAACTAAAAACTGAAAATATAAAAGGATAATATAAAATATAATAACAAAACTAAAACTAAAATAAATTAATAATGAGAAGAATATACTTTTCCTTTTATTTTCTGGACTTGTTAGATTACATGTTTTAAAACTATACAATTTTATTTATTTATTTTTTAGTTTATATATATAATTAATTATAAATATTTATACCAGTTTATTAGTTACTACAAAATTTTAATGATTTTAAAATTTTGTTTATATTAATTTGTTTTAATTATCAAATTTTTACTGTTTCTATATATTATTTTTATTTATTTAATTTTTTTTAAAACTAAAAAGTTGTTGCGATGTTTTTTTGGAAGTCGCTAGATTTTCAAGTGATTAAAAAATGATCATTGGTTATTGGTGACTAGTCACTGAACCAACAACTGCAAAAAAAACATGATTTGGTCGTTATTACTGACAACTGCCAAAAAAACAAGACCATAATATTTCATCTGGTTCGGTAAACAAAACTTTGAATCAAAATATATTTCATAATTTTGGTCAATGAGTCAAGTCTATATCTACAATATTTTACTGGAATTGGACCTTAAAAATTGTATAGTCTCACATAATATTATTTAGAGTTTGTAAGAATAGTGATTTGAGGTATAAATTAGATATTATTGATCTAATTATTGACAAAGAAAAAAATAATATTTATACTTTTTAAAATCACATAAATTATTCGTTAAAAATATTTCGAATATATTTTTTTAAAATTATTAGATTTTAGGATCTTTTAAGAAATTTATGTTAAAATAACAAATAATTTATCATTTTAACGTAAACTTACGTATATCTTATTATAATACAAGATATAAGGTAATAGTAAAATGTAAATCATTATTAAAGAAGATTATGGATTTGCTGAACTCGAAGCCCATGAAATAGGTAGAGGCCCATTTGTTTTAGTGTCGAATTTATCAAACCAAGTCGGATTCAGTTGAGTAAAAAGTACAGATCCACTTTAAACAGAAGCTCTTGAAATTGCCGGTGATCGGATCGATCTGCCATGGATGCTGGCGATGACGATGATTCACTGTTCGAAGGGATGGAACTTATCACGCCATCTCAGTTCACCGGCACCAGCGACAAAACGGAAGATTCACAACATTCAATTTTGCCGCCTCGATCTGAAAATAACGAAACGAAGGCGGAGGAAGCGACGCTGATTACGTCTCCATCAAATACGACGGAGGCTTTGGACGAGAATCTGTTTTCCGACTTAACCATAGTGAGTCCGATGCAACAACCCCTTGAAGCAGTGACTTATCCATCTCCGTCGTCTTCTTCTCCGTCGACGGCGAAGAATTATGGTCGTCAGGGGTCGCGGAGGAAGAAAAGAGCTGCTGGATTGAGAATCGGATACGGGAGGCACGAAATTAATAGTCACGATGATGATGAAGATGATTCTGTTAGTCAACAGTCCGATTCCGTTAGTCAACAATCGGATTCCGTCAGTCAGGTGTCGGATTCCGTCACGCAAGTGTCTGATTCTGTTAATGGATCGTTGGACTCGACTGCTGTTGCTGGTAGCTCGAAATTGGTTTTAGTCAAAGCTCAGATCGAAGCGAAGCTAAATCGTGCTCGTGACTTGGCAACTTCGGTAACTTCTGCTCGGAAGAATGCGATCAGGAAGAGAAGACAAGCATCTGAGAATCTCCGATTAGCTTCTACTACGCACGAGGAGCTCGAGAAGCAACTTGAGGAAGCGATTGAAGCTGAGGATTTCGATGCAGCTGAGAGGATTAGTGAAAATCTCGCTGCTAAGGAAAGAGATAAGCTAGCTCTAATGACATTGCTTCGTCAGGCAGAATCTGATTGTGATGCTATTGAGTCAAAAATGGAAGAGGTCCTTTGTTCCCAAATTGCTGCTGAAGAAGAATCTGCCTCTCTGCTTCGTCAGTTTTGCACGGTATGTCACCAAGGCATTGTTGTTGATCTATTGTCATGGGTTTTGCTAGGAGAGGTTTATAAATTGATAGTAGTTTTCATCTTTTTAGGATGCTGAGGATGACGCTAAATCAATTCTGGAGACAGCAGAAGCTTTTTGTGCAGAAGAAATGGAGAAATGGCATTCATGTTCGGAAGATGTGGAGGTCAGAAAAGTTGAACTTGATATAGAATCTGTCATAGTTGATAATGTTAGGTTGTCATTGGATGGTACTCTCGAGGGCTTAGTTGAACAAGACATGACAGAAAAAGAGATGCTGTGTAAAAAGAAAGAACATTTGTCAGATGAACTTCAGGAGCTGCTTGCTTTGGTGAAGGCTAAAGAGAAGGAGATTGACGAGAATGATTTCCAAATAAAGGCGGTTGGGGAAAGAATTAGTAACGTAGTCACTGGCTACGAGGAATTACAAACAAGCATGGATAAAATGTTAAAGGATGTGCAAGTGGGTCTCTCCCAGGTTGATAACGAAACTGAAGCTTTATCAAGGAAAAAGAAAGATGTGGACGAATATGTGGCATCTGAGAAGGAGAGAGGAGCCAAACTCCGTGATCTTGTCAGTGTTTCAGCAGATGAAGCATGTGAATATGAGAAAGTTACTAAATTGCGAAAAACTCTGATGTCGTATGTATCTAAAACTAGAGAAGAGAGAGCCAAGCTTGTAAATATTGAAGAGAAGCTTTCTGAGGAAGTCCAGAGGTTACAAGAGGAGGTTTCTAGTACACGAGAGTCAATAAAGGTTTCTCTCTTCTTTCTCTTCTTCTACAATTACGTATAAACAAAATGCATATTACTGGAAAATTGTGTCTCTTTAGTTTGGTTGATCAGGTTCGAACACGTTATTTGCTCACTTTGGTTCCATCACTTCTAGCTTTTACGCTCATAGAAAGAAGTTCTTCACAACTATAAAGCAGTATGGCATGTTGGCATTGCATCATGTTAAATAACATTTTGCAGTTTCAGTGTACAGTTTTAATGTAAAGCCCTTATCAATATTTTCTCTTTAATTTCAGGAGCTATCTTCTAAAAAGTCAATCATCCAACAGAATATTACATCTTTCATGGATAAGATTATGTTCATAGAGAAAAGGATGCCGGAGCTTGAAGCAGAGAAGAAAGTGGCTGCGTCAACAAGAAATTTCAAAGAAGCAGGAAGAATAGCAGCAGAAGCAAAGTCCTTAAATCTAGAAAAAGAGAAGATGCAGATTGAAACAGGGAAAGCTAACGCTGAGCTTGAAAAAGCAGAGCATGAGATTGAAGAAACCATCAAGAGGCTACAAGAGATAGAAAGGTTGATTTTGTGTAAAGAAAAAGAGTTGGCTATCAGTAGATTCCAGAGATTGCGGATTGATAGTGGCACTGCAAAAGCTGAGAGATCAGCTGCTCTGGAACTGAGCGACCTCGAAGAAGCTAATCTTCTACTTGAGGAAGCACAGGAAGCCGAATCTGAAGCAGAGAAGCTTAAACTCACATGCAGTCTCAAAGAGGAAGAAGAAGAGGCAAAATCTCATGAAGTTTTTGTATCGATGGAACTCATAGCCGCATTTGGTGTGAAAAAATTACAAGAGCTAGCAGAATCTGTCCCATCTTAACTCTGAAGGTGCTTCAGGTTCAATCGTCACATTTGGTTTGGAAAAATTACAAGAACTAGCAGTAACTCTGAAGGTGCTTCAGGTTCAATCGTAGGGACTAAACAAACGCAGAGATTATCAAGGAAAAGAGCCAATGGTTTTTGTAATACATCAACAACGTTAAGCTCCTTAACACAGTCCACATGTATGGATTGTTATTTTTGGAAATCGATGTTTGATTATTGTTTGTTCAGAAAAGAGTGAATTTCCGTTTTCTACCGGGTTTTTATAAACAAGATCATGTATAAATATAACTCACATGAAAAAAAAAAGCTTTTACAGCTTGTTTCAGCGAACCCTAATTATCATTCTTTTCTTATTTCCGTTTTTTTCTTTTTTTCTTTCTTTTCGATGATAAAAAAGTAAAACTCTCCGTCTTCCTTTTATTTTCGACAAATTCTCTTATTCTTCTTTTTCGTATCCCCATCAATCTCACTTCAACCTGGTTACAGTCTCATCGCTACCTTTATCTTCATTGACTTTCCTGTCTTCAGGTAAATTTTGGTCCTTTTTTTTTTGCTTTTGTATTGCTTCTCCCGTTATGATAATTCTCCTTGTATGTTCAGCTTAATGATTCTATTTATCTGTTCGATTGAATATTGGAGCATGCAAATTGATTTCGATTGCGTTTTTATAAGGATTTAGGTTCGCTCGACTCAAACTTTGGTCTGTGTAGCTAAACTGGTCAATCGTGTTGCTTCAGCGTGTAGTTTGGTTCCCAGATTAAAAGTTTCTTTATTGAATTTTAATGCTTACTAGATTATGGAAAACAATGTCCTTTTCTTCTCTCTCTGTCTATATATATATATATATATATTCCCCCCTTGCTATTTTGATATCACATTGTTTATGGCCAATCTTATAATTGAATGTTGGATCAGACTTGTAGTTTTGTTTATCAGATTTATTTTGTATCTTATGCAGAGAAGATATCTCTAGTTTAGTTAGGCCATGGTTGCGGTGGATTCCTCTTTCTCTAGCCATGATAGCTTTTTTTCTAATAGAAAGAAGAAAGTCTCTGCTTTTGAGCGAAATTGTTATGGCACCACGTGTATGGGCGTCTACAGTTCTGATGTTTCCATCTCCGGTCGGGAAGCAACTCTAGATTACTCCTGTGACAGGTGCCACTTGTAGTTATTGGTTGTCGATAGTTTTGATTTGCTTACTTGGATGGTCGGTCTAAAAAATTGCGATTTTCTTTCTCAGCTGTGGTGACTTGGCCACCGCATCTTCCGCTTGTGGTGATTTTGACGAGCTGTGTGGTCTGGATTCAACATTGGAAATAAGCTGCAGGTCCAATGGAGACTGCCCTAAGGGTCAGGAGGCTTCTGGTACTGGCTCAGCATCACGTCAAGACAAGAGTCGTCCAGAACATACCATGTATGCAAGTGGTTGGATGTATGGTAATCAGGAAGGCCAGGTGTGTGGCCCTTATACGCAACAGCAGCTATATGATGGGCTGTCAACTGGTTTCTTACCCGAGGATCTTCTTGTCTATCCAATTGTTAATGGTTATATGGCAATTTCTGTACCACTTAAGTACTTCAAGCAGTTTCCTGATCATGTCGCCACAGGCTTTGCATATCTACAAAACGGAATGATAACTGTAGCCGCAGTCCATCAAGATGATACTCTAACAGAGCATGCAACTTCTGCTTCTCATTCAATTTCCCATCAGACATTGCCTCCACAAACCAATTCTAATGTCTCTGTCTCTGATCAGCTAACATCCAATAACGAGGAAGCAAATATGTTGGCTTCATTCCTCTCATTGGTAACCTCCTTTTAACGGTGAAAACTCAGTTCACAAGTTCATCGTACATGATGGCTCGAGTTCACATACAAAATTCCTTAAGTATATTTACTTGCTTGGTTTTCTTTCAGGGAGACGAACATGCTTGTTGGTATTTTGTGGATGATGAGTGTAGAAATCATGGACCACATTCTATATCGGTGCTCTATAAATGGCAGCAGAATGGATATGTTTCAGATGCAGCCCTGGTAAGCTCTGAAGAGTATAGGCTTAGAAAAGTTTTTTCCTTGTTTCATCACTATTTCAGAAGATTTCATACTCCCTTCTTATTCTTTTACATTTACATCGCAGTTCTTCACAAAGTATTTACGGATACTTAGTGAACATATGTTTCTCCTTTTTTCTCACATTTGCTTAAAAGTCTTGTTTTGCAGATACGTGATGGTGAACATAAACTTAAGTTAATCACATTAGCATCGTTAATTAATGTTTTGAGGGTTACATGTGGTGGTGCCAATTTTGCCGAGTCAGTGTCTGAGGTGAGCTTCATATCTGAAGTTTCTGAAGAACTCTCTACTCAGCTTCAGAGTGGAATAATGAAAATATCTAGAAGAGCTCTACTCAATGAAATTATCAGCAGTGTGATTTCAGACTTTCCTAAGTCCAAGAAAAGTGATGAGCATCTCGAATTTGATCCACCCAATTCTGTTGCCCGTGTTGTTGAACCCATATTGGTAAATCTTTTTACATACACTTGCACACTATTTAGGAACATTAAATTGAACACTAATTTTGTTAAGTTTTTTTTTGTGCAGTCGCAAGTTATTAATGCAGAGATAAATGATGTCTTAGCTATTGAAGCAACAGGCTGTAAGAACATATCAAATGACTGGGGTCATAGTAACTTAGTTACCAAATCTGTTGGAAGCATTGAGAACTTTCAGACATCTTGCTCAGCTGTATGTGGAATGCTTCACAATTATTGCATGCAAATCATGTGGAATGCTGTCTTTTATGACACTGTGGCAACACATTCATCCTCTTGGAGAAAAAACAAACTTTGGTTACGGTCACCTAAAATCTCAAACGCAAGATACTGCAAGCGTTCCCGTACCAACTATTCAGACAAACCTGGAGCAGTTGAGAGTGTGAGTTTGTTTAAAATAGACCTTCTACAGCTTTAATTATATGAATGTCATTTTCTCTTATTAGCTTTGTTCATTAGTGAAATGAATATCAATTTTTAATGTCTTGCAGTTTACTTGTAGGGTGGATTCCTCTTCTTGCAAAGCTGCTCACGTTAATAAACTTGACTTCGCTACCAATGTTGCTAGTTTTCGTGAAGTGTCATCTAGAAAAGTAACCGTACTGAACAATGATAGAATGGATAGCACTATGGCAGACATTTTAGAATATGTAGAAAGTGAGCTCTTTATGTCTCTTGAAACTCGCCTGACTGAGTATGCTGCCATTCTCATTCAAGATGGAGTGAATAATGCCGCTAGTACTGTACGAGAGAGAAAAATGCATGAGGTAAACACACAGTCTCCTTGTGGACATTTATAGATTTTTCTAAGGAACTTAACCCCTTTAATCTACCCTATCTCGCTCTGTACTTGTTTGTGACATGTGGGGGTTGAATTCAAATTATTGCACATTGCTGCAGGAAAACCTGTCATCTTTTCATGGTTCCTTCCGTGAACATTATAATCAGGAAGAGTCTGGTAAGAAGAAGAATGAGTTAAATGTGGTACCTGCAATGTTGCGTTCTTCCGATGATACCAGTGATTCCCAGAGACTGGGTGAATCCTCTGAGAAAATCACATCCGAAGATATTGTTGCTAATATTTTTAGTACAACATTGGAGACATTGGTCAGCTCTGTTAACGATGAACTTGATATGCGGGATATCCATGAGCCACCTCCACCTGGCTGTGAAAACAACATAAAAATGCCATCTCTACGTTGTAAGTTTCGGCCTGTGAGGTCCAAGGAATCGATTCCTGAAATTTCAGAATATGTTGTTATGGCTTTATGTAGACAGAAGTTGCATGACGATGTTATGAGAGATTGGAAATTGCTGTTTATGAAGTGTTATGTGAACAAATTTGTTGCTTCTTGGAAAGGAACCCAGCAATTAGATAAAGAAATATTGGCACTAAGGAAGGTCAGAACTGTTTCTCGGAACAAAAAGCTAGTACATTTTAATATATCAAATCAGACAGCAGAGAAGCCAAGGAAACCCTGTGTCACATCTGAAAAAATTCGGGTTAAACGATCTAAGAAACTGTGTACAGATTCTCATTCCATGAAAGAAGCCCTTGAAGTCAATACACCCAGTCTAGATTTGTCAGTTCAGAAACCAAGTCAACAGAAGACAAGGAATGCAGACCAGCGGGATCGTTGTATGATTTTTCTAGCCTAATCAATCTGAATTAGTGAAACTTAACTTTTATATTTCTTTTATATTACTATGTAGGTGTCGTAAAGGATGTGGCAAAGTTTCAAAAAGAAAAGGTTGGTAACAATGCTTTCAGTAAGGTGATCTGTGAGAAAAGCCATGATCTTGAATTGGCAGATGAATTTGATGACGAACTCCTGATAACAAGACTGAAAAGTAAGTTATTTTTTGTACTATATAGGTGCAATTCTATGTTGATATGTTTATTCTAATTTTTCTTTTCTTTTTCCATATTCTTTTGGTGTATATTCTATTAGGGATATCTAGGAATAAAGCAAAAAGGTTAAGAGAAAACAAATATGCTGCGAAATCATGTGAGGAAATTTCAATGTCTTTTGAGGAAACCATTGACTGCAAAGATCATGACGAAAATGTTTTAAACATGTCTTCTCAGAAAGATCAGAAGGGTAAAATACTTTTTCCTACACATTCAACTTTGTGTTTTGACTTTAAGCTCGCAAACTGTCCAACTCAAGCCTACTGATATAATCCTTCTGGAAACCAGCTCGTATATCAAAGCTTAAGAGGAAGAATATGTCAGATACCGGAGTCGAGGGTTCAAAATCTTGCAATGGAGCAGTCAGTGGTTTTACTGAGATTTCTGGAAAAGAATGTGATAGTGAAAAAGTTTCCGCTCTACGCCTCAGCAAGAGACCTAAAAGTAAGATCTTTTTATTAATTCTCAGGTTTTGAGAATGCTTCTCACAATTTTCGTTAATAAATTATCTCCATAAGATGCTGCAAAGCATGGTCAGGATATGTCAAACTCTACTGGAAATCCTGAGAGATGTGCTAAAGGCAAAAGGTTTGTGGAAAAGTCTGCGTGCAGCATATCACAGAAGGCCTGCAAGTGTAAGTGTTTAACGTCATACTTTGTTCTTATTTAATACTTGCTTTTATAGAAGGGATATCTAGCTATTTGAATGCATGGCCAGATTTTAACAATTCGGCACTTTCTTTCATGTAGCATTGCAATCCTCAATGCTAAAAAAGAAGGATAAAAGGAAATTCAATGTACCTTCATGTCAGAGATTATCTCTGTCTTCCAAAGAATATGATGATGAAAATGAAGAAAAGTTTCCCTGTAATACATCAAATAAGCTTCAAAAAGGCAATTGGTTCCTAAATTCTTTCAATGTTTAATTTCCTTGGGTTTATACTTTGTAATGTTATAATTATTAATCGCAAATCACATGTATTCTGTTGTTAGCAGGTTTGAAGAAATTGATGCTTAAACGGAAGGCATCAGCTAAAACAGAGACTTCTCCCAGTGAGGATTTGACAGTGGATTATGGCCGCCCTAATATGGTTGCATTCAATTCATTGGAAAAATTGGGATCGAAAGCATGCAAAAAAAGGGTATTACCTTCAATGCCTAAGTCTGATGGATGTGCACGGACATCTATTAATGGCTGGCATTGGCATGCATGGTCACTAAAGGCTAGTCCTGAAGAGAGAGCCCGTGTTCGGGGAAGTTCTTGCGTACACATACAAAATTTTGGTTCCAAAAGTAATGTGACCCCGAACGTTCTTTCTGCAAGAACTAATAGGGCAAAAATGCGTAATCTTTTAGCAGCTGCAGATGGTGCTGACCTCATGAAAATTTCTCAGTTGAAGGTGAACAAAACAAAAACTAGTTCTCTATTTGAAAAACATATGCGTGTAGTCTTCTATTATATATTTTTTGTCATTTCGGTGTCAGGCTAGGAAAAAGCGTTTGCGGTTTCAACAAAGTAAGATTCACGATTGGGGTCTTGTCGCACTGGAACCAATTGAAGTTGAAGACTTTGTGATCGAATATGTTGGAGAGTTAATACGCTCGTCTGTAAGTTTCACTTGTTTGATCATGGGTTCCATTAATTAATTTGTGGGTGGTAGTAGATCTGAACAATATCTTAGCTTCTTTGATGAACCTTGTTGTTTTTTCAAGAACAGACTGTTATAAGGTCTCTCGTTTTTGTGGCTCATTTTTTCAATCTCACAGATATCTGAGATACGTGAACGCCAATATGAAAAGATGGGAATTGGAAGCAGTTATCTTTTCAGGCTTGACGAAGGCTATGTGGTTATTCACCTGTGCAATACATCGACATTTATTATTCAGTTTATGTTTTGACTCTTACTAAGTGACAGCTCTGAATTGCTTGTTGCTTACTATGAATTGTAGGTTGATGCCACAAAGCGTGGTGGTATAGCAAGGTTTATAAACCATTCATGTGAGGTAATAATAATATGCATAGTTTTGTATCATTTTCAAGTTATGTTTGACGTAATTGAGTCTTAACATAGACATTGTGCTTCTGCAGCCAAACTGTTACACCAAGATTATAAGCGTAGAGGGTAAGAAAAAGATATTCATATATGCTAAGCGACATATACAAGCAGGTGAAGAAATAAGTTACAACTACAAGTTCCCACTGGAGGATGACAAAATCCCCTGTAATTGTGGATCACAAAAGTAAGTTGCGTCTCTTTCCTCTTATCTTCCATATGTATCTCGAGTATGTTGACTTTTCATCATGAATGATCCGCTTGCCTTGAAATTACCCGGCCAAATATGAAATCCCATTGATTAGATTTTTCGACTACAGTCAAATAAAGAAAGCCCGGAGGGCTTGTATGTGACTGATACATCAGTGTTAACTATACAACTTTAAGACTTTTGTTGCCTTGCTTAATCTAAGAATGTATTGCTTTTGTGAGTAGGTGCCGCGGATCACTGAACTGAGAGAGAAGAAACCGAATCAAGGAGTGTGCAGTTCGCAGTTTTTCGATCTTCAGAGTTACCGGGAAGAGAAAGATGAATCCCTTTTGCAACATTTCCCGCAGCAGATGAGTCTCCTCTCTTTCAATTCAAAACTGTAATTAGCTTGTTTTGCCAACATACTAACACTTAGAAGTTAGAACTAGGTTAATTTCTTAATTTCTTTTGATATATTAATTTATTTTCAAGAGAGATATACTCAAAAGGCCAAATTCATAATCACCTTTAATTTATAATAAGAACAATGTTTACTTTCATATGAAATTAGTAAAAGGAAGCTGGATCTTAATTTTGTGCATGCAACGGAAGAACGAAGTTATTATCTTTAAACAAAAAAATTATTTTCTGTTTATTTAAAATATAAAATGTGACATACAAATCAGGTCTTTGTTGTTTTAAGACAGAAAATATGAACATTGTTATGGCCCAATGAAAGGAAACGAGGTTTATGTTTTACTATGTGTTTAGCATTTTCTGTTTAATTATGTTTTGATGTTATGTTTATATAGCAATTTTGCTATTCTTAGTTTTTATATTAATGTTTTATTTTTTAATTTGCAGGAATTGTAAAAGAAAAGATTAGCAATCTCATGATCCCATTGTCCTTGGTATGGTACGTTTTAATATCTAGTTTCTTAAATTTTAGTTCTTACTATCTCAACTTATTGGACACTTTGGCATAATGAGATATGATTTAATGGTTTAAAATTGCTTCATCAGAATCCAATTATGAATCAAAATCTTGTGAAAAGCCTCAAGTTGTTAAATGATAAATGAGATTGTAAAAACGTCTCTAATGAACCACAAGAGTCGGTCTTTGAGGACAATATCTCTTCTCTTCATGAATACTTTTGGTTTCTTGACATTGGAGAATGTAAGAAGTTACTTTTTCTTCTTGTAGAGATTACATTAACGTGATGTTGACAAAAAAATAAAAAAAAAGCATGAATCTCATCCATCTGATATGGAGAAAAGCAATCTCCGATCATTGTCAATAAGAGAGCCAATCCACGTTGGATGGCCAGAGGCGATATAGGAATGAAATCCTTCGTCACACTAACAGTGATGGCTTTTGCTGGTTTATTAGCTTGGGGTAGCACTTTGCGGAAACACACAGCATTGGAAGATCCGTTGAATCTCTTTGTTTTGATGAATAAAGAACCTAAACTTCGTCCATTGAGCATGGTTCAATAGAGCATCCACAACCTTACCTTCTAAACATACCTCAATCGACCGGTAATGTATATCCATAATACTTGGCAAAGCCCAATGAAGAGAGATCAACTCTGCAACAACTCTGTCCTTCGAGGGTATCAGCGCATCCCGAGCATGGTAAAGTACATAACCATCCTTGTTTCGGATCAGCCAAGATACCCCACCGTGTGAATTCTTGTTTAACCAAGAGACGCCAAGGTGAACTTGATGCAGATAGTATTGGATCTGGACCATCTTGAGTCAAAACTAGGTACTGGGAGTGATACTCTTAACATCTCTGAGCCTTAATAGATTGTGCTTGCAACCAAACGTAAGTATCATCAAATGTCTTAGCAACCAATACATCCGCATTAAATTGGGAATTCTTGAAGAGAAAGTTGTTCCTCTGTTTCCAAATCTCTCATATAACCTAGGGTAATGAAGCAGCTATGTCATTGGTAAAGGTAGTACCACGATAGAAATTCAAGAACTGAATCATGTAACTATCGATATATTTAATCACACTAGTAGGAGGAACTGGGTAGCCAATCCGATCCCAGACTTGTCTCGCATTTGTTAATTCAAACAATACATGACAAATTGTCTCCTCAGCCATATTACATACTCTGCACGAGTTGGGAACATTCATACCATGGGGGCGTAAAGCATCTGCAACAGCCAACACATTAGATAAGGTACACCAGAGAAATAATGTGATCTTTGGTAATGTTTTCAGTTTCCAAATTTGTGACTTCATCTTAACGCAGGAAGAGAGATGAGCAGGATTAGGCTGAATGATTTGTGCATTCTGGGATGCTAACCAACTTCCACTTTTAACCGTATTAATTCCATTTTGGTTATATGCCCAGTTCCAGGTGTCTTTACCCGCAGTCCAAGGGTCACGATCCCACGAGCCATGAGATGAGTCAAGCTCAGAAACTTTTAAAGACGAATCACGATCAACAACAGCAGGCGTAGGACAACTTAGTTTGGTATCAAAAATCCAATTATCACACCACACTGTAGTATCATTCCCATCACCTACAGTTTTAACCAAACCTGTCTTTAACAAATCTCGTCCAAATAAGAGGCTTCTCCAATCGTACGATGGACGTGTTCCCTTCCCAGCATTCATGAATTCATATGTTCTAAAATATCGACCCTTATAAACTCGGGCAAGTAAGGAATCAAGATTACTAAGCACAAGCCAAGTACGCTTAGCAAGAAGAGCTTGATTGAAGATCTCAACATCTCGAAAGCCAAGACCACCATGAGCCTTAGATAAGCACATCTTCTGCCACGCTAACCAGCTTATTTTATTCTTATCCTCACAATTGCCCCCAGAATTTTGTCATTGCACTTACCAGTTTCTTACACTGAAATTTACTTAATTTAAAGCATGACATAGCAAAAACTGGGAGAACCTGAGCCACCGACTTCGAGAGTATTTCCTTACCAGCTAAGAGAGGTTCTTGGAGAACCAATTATGCAACCTCTTTTTTAGCCGATCTGTTATAGGCCAACAATTCTCGCTTAGATCCACTACAACACTCCTGTAGACCCAAATAGTTTCTAGAATCCCCTTTTTGAGTTATACTAGTGAAAGACCCTAATAAACACTTCATAATGGGGTCGATCCTTGCTCCAAATGTAATGGCAGATTTCTCAAAGTTAATTACCTTCCCTGAGGTTTTACCATAGATGTCAAGGCAGTGTAAAATTTTCGCGCATTCCTTAAGTGTAGCTCGATAGATGAAAAAGACTATCATCCGCAAACAAGAGTTGTTGAACTGAAAAACAATGTCTAGTAGTCTTTAAACCCGAAATTTTTTTATCCTATTCCGCTTTTTTCATAATATGGATTAAGGCCTCATCACAGAGAAAAGGTGAAAACGGATCACCCTGCCGCAGCCTCGCTCCGGTGTGATAAGTCCATAAACCTTTGCGTTGAGCAAAACCGAATAAGTAAACAGATCTTTTGCAAACCATGATCCATGAAACCCATTTAATATCAAAACCTAGCAGTAGGAGGAGGTTTTCAAGGAAATTCCATTCCATCCGGTCATAGGCTTTAGACATATCAGATTTAATGGCAATTGTTGTGCACAATAACTCGACAGACCTTGAATTACTTGCGGAAACCGAGTGATTGAAGTCCGAATGGTTAAAAGAAAGAGTAAGAGAGCACTACGAGTGAGGACACAGATTTATAGAGTTCCCTGCCGATTAAACCATCGACGGGTACATCTCTCTTCGGAATAACTTCCGGAATTCACTATCGCACCTTAACCTGTGTGTTAGATTCAGAGCTAAGCTCTGTTACATGAAATCGATCCTCTCTCTCTCTACTGTAACTCTCTCGAAAACTCTCTCTCTCACTCATAAAGAAGAAGACGACTAGATGGGCCACAAACCGGCCCACTAGATCGAGCTTACAGTGAAGCTGGGCCGACGCTGAGATTTGATCCATTAGCAAAACAATTGCTAATGGGCTTAATGGCTCGGCCCATAATTGAATTTGAAACGACAAAACATGACAAATCTCCACCTTTGTCGGTTCACTTCTCTCATTTCACTCACTTCACTCTTGAGCTAACCCTAGCCGCTGTGAAGTTTTCTCTCGAGTGTTCTTCATCTTCTTCACGACTCTTCTTCTTCTTCTCGACTCTTCTTCTTCTTTCATGACTCTTCTGAAATATTTTGAAGTCTTACCTGGTCTTTGGTATGAACTTCTGTATGCGCAAAGCATTAGTCGTTCGGATATCACCTTTCTCCGATGACGGTTCGACTTTTCCGGTAAGGTTCTTCGTCCTTTGAGCTTTCCTTGAGTTTTCTAGTACCTGCATGAGAAGATCTTGTTATTTATCCGATAGATCTAAGATCTATTCGACTTCATATTTAACCCTCTTTTGTTTTCTCTTTTCCGATGAACACGGTGAGTGGACCTTTGGCGGATCTAAGCTCAAGCTTCAGGAAACCGGTAAGAATCCGAAAAACACTTGACTCCTCCTACATGTTTCAGATTTACGGAGATAGTTAGGTTTTTCCTCCTTACCGCCTTTGCTTTCTTAGATCTAACCTTCTTCTGGTTGATTTTGATGCAGCTCTCGATCAAATGAACCATCGGGACCTTTCATCTGACTTTGCATGTAAGTCCGAGACTCTTCACATTCCTCCCCCTTTTTTTTTTTAATTTGTTTGGATCTGCTACTGACCCGACTTCTTTTCTTTTCTGTTGACCTTTCGCAGGTAACAACAGATGTGGGTATTCCGACATCGATTCTGAATGTCGGAATACTCATATGAGCATTTTTTAGGTCTCCACCATTCTCAAAGACTGCATGCAACCTTTGAACTTCTCAGCAGGTATGACTTTCGTGAACATATCTGCTGGGTTTATGGACGTGTGGATCTTGATAACTTTGACCTGTTTTGCTTCTGTTACTTCTCTGATGTAGTTATACTTGATTTGAATATGCTTCGTTCTTTCACTGCACATTCTGTTCTTTGATAAGTAGATAGCACTTTGAGAATCACAGTATATGTCTACCGTTCCTGTACATAGCTTCATTTCTTCGCATATACCCTGTATCCATACTGCTTCTCTGCTAGCTTCTGATAGGACTATATGTTCTGATTCAGTTGTAGATAGAGCTACTACTCTCTGTAGTCTAGATCTCCAACTTATTGTGTTATTGCCTAGAGTAAACACATATCCTGAGATAGATCTTCGTTTGTCTAAGTCTGAAGCAAAATCTGCATCACAGTAGCCTTTAATCCTGAAATCTGCATCTTTCTTGAATGTTAGACATGTCTTAGATGATTCTGTTAGATAACGCTATATCCATTTAACAGCTAACCAATGCGTTTTTCCTGGCTTTGACATGTAACGGCTGACAACACCAATGGAGTAAGCAAGGTCTGGACGTGATCCAACCATTGCGTACATTAGACTTCCGACTGCACTCGTGTAAGGTATGTCCTCCATTCCTCTAGTCTCTGCGTCTTCTTTGTCTGATGTGTTGCTTTTTAATTTGAACTGTGCTCCTATTGGTGTGGACACTGATCTGCTGTCACTCATGCTAAACATATTTAGAATTTGTTTGATATACTGTTCTTGAGATAGCTGTAGTGTACTCTGCTGTCTGTCTCTGTATATGTCCATGCCTAGGATTCGTCTTGCTGGCCCTAGGTCTTTCATCTCAAATTGTTTACTGAGTAGCTTCTTGAGATTGACAATTTGTTGTTTCTGTATTGATGCAATGAGCATATCATCTACATATAGGAGTAGATATATCATGGTGTCAACTGTCTTTCCCTTGTAGTAGACGCATGGATCATATTCACTCTTTTGGAACTTTTGATTCTTCATGAATTCATTGAACTTTGCATTCCATTCTCTTGGTGATTGCTTTAAGCCGTACAAAGATTTCTTAAGTAGACACACCTTTCTTTCTTGTCCTTTAACTTCATAACCTTCCGGTTGATTTATGTAGATTTCTTCCTGTAATGTCCCGTGTAGGAAAGCTGTTTTCACATCCATTTGTTCTAGTTCCATGTTCCAATTTGAAACTGTTGCTAGTAGTATTCTAATTGAAACGTGTTTAACCACTGGAGCAAAAATATCATTATAATCCACTCCTTCAACCTGAGCATAACCTTTAGCAACCAACCTGCTTTTAAATCTTGGCTTTTCTATTCCTGGTATGCATGGCTTTAACTTGAATAACCATCTGCATCCGATTAACTTTTTGTTCTGTGGTTTGTCTACTAAAATCCATGTGTTATTCCTGATGAGGGAATCCATTTCCTCATCAGCTGCTTTTCTCCATTTTTCTTTGTCTTTGCTGTGAATAGCTTCAGTATAGGTCTTAGGTTCCTCTAGTTCTATTTCCTCAGAACTTGATAGGGCAAATGCAACTAGATCTGCTTCTTCGTATCTAGATGGAGGTCTTATATTCCTTCTTTTCCTATCCCTAGCCAATAAGTAGTTTTCTAGATTGGTCTCTTCAGTTTCAGAATGTTCAGAGTCAACATGACTCTCATCTTCACCGATGCCCTCTGGGACACGTTTTGAACTTGCTCCACCTGACCCATCCATACCCTTTGACTGATCTTTATCACCCAGTATCTCTTCTAGATTTACTTTGAAAGTTACCCTTCTCTCGGATATACTTTCTCTGGTTTTGTTCTCAGCTTTAGGTTCTGGTTCTTCTAAAATGGTGTCTCTGTATAGTTCATCTTCATTGAATACTACATCTCGGCTAATAACTAGTTTTTCTTCTTCGATTAGCCAGACTCTGTATCCCTTAGTCTCTGTTCCATAACCGACAAAGATTCCCTTTATGACTCTAGGACTTAGCTTGTCTTGAGTAGTGTGGACATAAGCTATACATCCGAAACTTCTTAGGTGTTTGTACTCTGGTTTATATTTTGACCACAGTTCTTCTGGCACATCAAAGTTGATTGATGCTGCTAGTGATCTGTTTATAATATAAACCGCTGTGTTTGCTGCCTCTGCCCAAAATTCCCCATTTAGACCAGATTCTGATAGCATACATCTCACCTTTTCCATTATAGTTCTGTTCATTCTTTCTGAGACTCCATTTTGCTGTGGTGTATATGCACAAGTCATATGTCTTTTAATACCAACTTCTTTGCATAAGTCATCAAACTGTTTGTTGCAATATTCTAGTTCATTGTCTGTTCTTAGGCATTTTACCTTCTTCCCAGTTTGATTTTCGACTAGAGTTTTCCAATCTTTGAAAGCTTGAAATGCATCACTCCTTTTCTTTAGGAATTGAATCCATACTTTCTTTGAGTAATCATCTATGAAACTGATAAAGTATTGACAACCTGATATGCTAGGTGTTGTGTTCTGTGATCCCCATAAATCCGAATGGATGTACTCTAAAGTACATTTTGAGGTATGTTTTCCCTTCTGAAAACTAAGTCTGTGAGTCTTTCCCAATGCGCATGTTTCACAAAACCCCATAGCTTTCACATCTCCATTCTTTAGGTAGCCTTTTCTGACTAGTGTCTCCATTGATCTCTTTCCCATGTGTGCTAGCCTTCGATGCCACCTAGTAGTTGTGTCAATGGTTGCCTTCACCATATTGACTTATGTGCTTAGGACTCTTCCATCTAGGAAATATAAGCCATTATGGTATTTTCCTGACAGAAATTTGTCACCATTCTCTTTGTAAAATTGAATGTTGAAGTCCTTTCCTTGATAGTAGCATCCTAGCTCTTCTAGCTGACCATAGGATATCAAATTTCTACTCATTTCTGGTACATAACGAACCCCATTTAAGGTAACTAAGTTACCTTCTTTGTTCTCAATCACAATATTTCCAATTCCCTTGACTGAGCAGTAAGAATTGTTTCCCATATAAACCTTGTTTCCTTCGAATTCAACTAGGTCTGTGATTAGATCCTTTCTAGGTGTTATGTGAAAAGTGCAACCTGAGTCCATTACCCATTCTTCAGTTGTTGCAATTAGGCTTGCAGTGTAGGCTAAAACCTTTGTGTCTTTATATGCACAATTAGTTGATTCCTTTCCTTTTCCATTTTTCTTTTGTGGACAATCACGTTTCCAGTGATTTTCATCTCCACAAATCCAACAGGCCCTGATTTCTTCATTGCTCTGTTTTGGTCTTGACTTGGATCTGCCTTTACTTTTTGATCTGCCTCTGTTCTTTCCCGTATTCTTTACATTTCTTTTGTCTGTCCTGCCTCTGCCTTCAACAGTCAACCCTTCTGAATGTGTTTTCTTCCTTAATAACCCTTTTTGTCTTAGGTTAGACTCCATTCCATAAGCACCAGTTATTACATCATCCATAGTTAGAGTGTCCTTGGCATTTCCGAATTGTAATGTGTGAGTAAGAGGGTCATATTGAGGTGGCAGACTGTTTAACAATGCAATGGCTTGATCCTCGTCTTGAATGATAACCTTTAGACTTTCTAAGTCTCCTATCAGCTTTAGAAACACATCAAGATTTTCTTCAATTGATTTGTCCTCATCCATTCTATATAGAGAGAATTGCCTCTTTAGATAGACTCTGTTTGCTTTAGTCTTTGTTTGGTAATCTCGTTCTAGTGGTTTCCATTGCTTGAAAGCTGTAGTTTTATTCATTACCTTTCTTAACACTGAGTTAGATAAGCACTGTCCGAGCAGGCTCCTTGCTCGCCGATCCTTTATCTCCCATTGAGGATCCTTTGAGATTGGTTTTCCGATCTTAATTTCCTTCCCTGTTTCTTGATCCGTTACAGATACTTCCTCCATTGGCCATACTTCCTCATGATCTTTCTCAATTACTGTGAGAAGGCCATGAATCTCAAATTGGCCTAGCATTCGGTATTTCCATAATCCGAAATCCCCTTTGCCATCAAATTTCTCCACCTCAAACTTACCAGAGATGACTTCCATGCTTAAGTCTTCAACTTTTGTGACAAGTTTGTTGGTTTATTGCTTTCTTGATATGCACGCAATACACTAATGCTTTCTGTAATTTCTTGCGAGGTACTGGTCAATGCATATAGGCTTCTAAGTCTCTTCAAGAGACCGAGGAGAAGATGAGAAGCTTCAATAACCGTGAGAAATGTAAGTGATTCTCCTTTCTTGTACTCTTTTCTTTGTAAGCTCCGAGCTTTATGCGATTCTTCTTGAACGCAGGCTCTGATACCACTTGTTGTGCACAATAGCTCGACAGACCTTGAATTACTTGCGGAAACCGAGTGATTGAAGTCCGAATGCTTAAAAGAAAGAGTAAGAGAGCACTACGAGTGAGGACACAGATTTATAGAGTTCCCCGCCGATTAAACCATCGACGGGTACATCTCTCTTCGGAATAACTTCCGGAATTCACTATCGCACCTTAACCTGTGTGTTAGATTCAGAGCTAAGCTCTGTTACATGAAATCGATCCTCTCTCTCTACTGTAACTCTCTCGAAAACTCTCTCTCTCACTCTTAAAGAAAAAGACGACTAGATGGGCCACAAACCGGCCCACTAGATCGAGCTTACAGTGAAGCTGGGCCGACGCTGAGATTTGATCCATTAGCAAAACAATTGCTAATGGGCTTAATGGCTCGGCCCATAATTGAATTTGAAACGACAAAACATGACAGCAATAAAGCCTTCATTGCATTGAGGACTTATCTTTAAAGCATTCATAACTTCATGTGCAACAAGTATGTTGTCAGAAATTAATGTACCCAGAACAAAGGCACACAATCTCGGGTAGAACTGTCTTAAGTCTTGTGAGGACGCAATAGACAATCTTGTAGATAACAGAGCAAAGGCTAATTGGCCGTAGATCTGTAATTCGGGACAGATCGGTTGTCTTCGGAATAAGGAAAATCTAGGTGAAATTCCATTCAGGAGGGAGAATACCAGAAACAAAAGAACCTGTTAACTTCTTCAATAACCTGATCACCAACAATAAAGTTCTTCAATAACTTCTTCAATAAAGTTCCTCTTCATTATAGGCATGAGCTAAGCCTCGTTTTAAATCTCTCACCATGACAACATTCGGTACGATTTTAGAACTTTCAACCTCAAGTTTCTCTTTTAACTTATCAATTTTGGACAATAAGTTACAATCTGAAGTCCTCTTCCACTTGGATAGGTTTCGCTAACACAGAGCAACCCGAGCCCCTCTTAGAATCTTCAGTCAGCCGCAGAAAAATAGTTCTATGGTCCGAGCCAAGACGAGCCAAATATGAACCACGAGAGACTGGAAATTTATGAAACCACTCGGCATTAACCAAACCACGATCTAAGCGACATTAAATATGCATCCCATTTCGTTCCCCAACCCATGAGAACTTGTTCACAGAGCAAGATATCTCTGATAATCTACATGCGCTAATCATATTTCGGAAAAGGTAGAAAAATCTTTCATCTTTGGGAGGGCCACCTATTTTCTCAGAATTACCACGAATCTCGTTTAGGTCCCCAATCACCAGCCGTGGATCATCACACTGACAGCCAATATCGATCAATCTATCCCAGACAACTTGTCGTAAATGCCTTACAGGTTCTCCATACACAAAAGAGATGTAGTACATAATAGAATCCAACTGAACTTTAGCATCAATATATTCTTGTTTGAAGAAAGGATAACAACTTGGTATGAGTTTTTCCAGAAAAGCGCCAAACCACCACTCAAACATGTGGGATCTACCAAGTGGTAGTTGTCATATCCTAAAGAGCCATAAATATTTAAAACATGTAGAAGAAAACGTCTCAAATCCAACAATCCATCAAAAGTTAATCCATATTTATATCATTTGAAAAGTTACTATTCTATAATATAAAATAGAATTTTAAAAGTTAGTAATCAACGAGATTTTTCTACGTGTCGAATCCAACTATCCAAAATTTTGATGTATCTTATTATATAAAGTTGAGTTTCAAAAGTTAGTAATCCAACAATCCAAAATTCTATTATAAAAAGTTTAAGTTTCAAATTTTATAACATAAAGTAGGGTTTCAAAAGTTATAATCAACATCATTCTTCCACAAGTTGAATGCAATGATTCAAAATTTTGCATTATCCTATAACTTAAAATTGCATTTCAAAAATTAGCAATTAACATGAATTTCTATATATCGAATTTTATTATATAAAGTTGGATCTCAAAGTTACTAATCCAACAAAAATATGACCAAAATATAATATTTAAATTTTTTTATTTTTAATAAAAATAAACTCGTGCAGGGGACCAATTCTAATATATATATATATATATATATATATATATATATATATAATAGCAGTTTTAACTTTTCTCTTCTAATGCAACTTTCAAAGTAAATAAAAAAAGTCGTTGTATTAAGTTGAATAATGGGCTAAAATGAAGGATAACACCCTAATAATTTTAAATTTTCTCATTAAAAAACAAAGATTTTGTTGACCTTGAACTTTGAAACCGGAATTTCAGGTTTTCAACAAAAGTAGACA
Organism: Lepidium sativum; assembly: GCA_023374145.1. NCBI lineage: Eukaryota > Viridiplantae > Streptophyta > Magnoliopsida > Brassicales > Brassicaceae > Lepidium > Lepidium sativum. The sequence continues at coordinate 23,198 of JAKUCM010002954.1, forward strand.
TGTATAAATGTGAGGTAAAATAAGTATATATATATATATATAGGTTCACTGTTTCAAAAGTTTTATAAGTTTTTCAACATCAACAATTCATTTTATATATAAGCAAAAAAAAAAAACAAATCATTTTTAACATCAAATATGAGGAACTCATTTCAAATTGCGTACTCTTTTAGCTTTGTGCACCACTCTTATGCTAGGTATGTCTTTACATCTTAAATTACCTTATTATGTTGATAAAGTCTATATAATATTTCAAATTACACATATAACTATAATGATTATAACTATTACATTGTATCAAATCATATATAGAATATGTGATTTTTTAAAATCATTCATTATCATAAGTAAGATTTATTAAAAAAAAAATCCATAAACAAAAACAACACGTTTTCAACATTTTATATAAATATTAATTAAGATGTATATATATGTTTTTAAAATAGGAATAACAAGAGTGTCCGCACAACAACAAACACTACGACAAAAGTTACAAGCAATGTGTAACATTGCAGTAGATGTCGGAACAAGGTGTACAATAGAAACATGTAAGCAGAAATATGCAGCGACGAAGAGCAATTTCCACTTTAGTTCATGCAATCCTAATGCAAAGTGTACATGCTTGTATCCTAAACCTTGCAAATAATTTCTTCTTATTAACAATAATACTCAACACTTTATTATTATAATTACGATAATGGTAATAGTTATTATAATTATTCCAGGGTTTTTAGTCTAATAAATTGTAATACTATTGTTATACTCTACTTCTCAAACATATTGTTAAGTATAGAGTATACACTTTTAGTTTTGTAAGAATTTTTCTTCACTTATTTTGTAATTGAAATAATATATAATTTTTGTTCTATGTTCCTCAGATACAAAATTGCTTATAGATGTCAATATTCTTTATTACCTTAAACTAATCAAAATAAGAAACTAAAATTAAACTTTCTTGGACCAGCATCCATGTACAACCATCCATTAACTTCGATCTTTTAAATTCTTCTCTTCTAGAGACAAATTGTCATAATAAACCAGTTAGGGAGGATAACAATATCAAATATCTAATAAACATTACAGTCAGCATTGTAAATGTATTTCTTTTTACCAATATTTAAAAATATTTTAGCATATCATTATTGTTTATTGCATAAGTACATTGATATCAGATTATTATATATCTTAAAATAGGGAGAGGTATAGATCCTGAAAATTGTGTGCAATATTACTACTTTACTTGGTGTAAGTGTAAAAAAAAAAATATTTGGGAAAGAAATTGTCTTGCAATTTCTTCAAATGTAAATTTGTTAAATCATTTATTTTGGGCCACCAAATTCCAATAGCATCCAACCTCCGAAAATTGGTTTGGATTTCGGCCTAAACTATTACATGATTAACAACCTAAAAAGTGTATAAAATCAAAAAAAAAAGAGTAAAATTTGTGGTTACTTGATAGAATTTCTCTACACTATATTTAATAGATAAAATAAACATGAGACTAAAAAACTAGTTTAAATTACATGTACATCTAAAAGAATAACAGGTACACACAAGTTACTGTTTTTCTTTCTATAAATAAGGAGGAGAAAATAGATGAATATGAATAACATAGAGAATGAGGGCAATTATTACTTTATTACCAATATCATTAATGATGCTCACAAGTATACAAAAACCTCTCATGTCAAAGCTCTCTCAGGAAAACCTTTTGATGAAGCTTCTTTCTGTAACCACGAGTCTGGTGGAGTTTTCTCTGGCTTCTTCTCTGTTTGTATCTATGGCGAAGTTTGTAGCCTACATTATCTTACAAAACCAAATCAGGTAGTTGGTCGTGTGGTCATCGATGAGCCTCGTCCCACTGGAACAACTCCTGAGAAAGCATCTTCTGGTTCTTCCTCTTCTGATAGAACTGCATTGTAGAGTTTTCGTATTTTAATACACAAACTAACTGATCTCAAACTGTGTGAAAGAGGCTGTTATACTTACCGGTAGTGATAGTGTCTTCACCAGCCTGAGCCCCAGCAATCCCAATGCATGAGTACAAAGAGTCCTCGTTGATTCTTAATTGATTATAAGCAACGTATATGTCCTCAATCGAAGCAGCATCATATAGTGAAACAAGTTCTTTAATGCATGACAGTTCCTAAAAATCAAACCCGCAACAACCCCATCAGAAGAAGTCAAGAAGTAAAGTTAGAAGCAGACACATTGTGAGAACACACAAGTCAGTCTCACCTTCCTCGGAACAGAGGAAGCCTGCAAGTGAGCTAATAGATTAAGCCAATAGGCATTGGACTTGAGTTCAGCTTCATGTCTCATAAGAAGAGTTCGCTTTGCCTGTTGATTTACAAAGAAAACTCCTTTGACTTTAACAAAGAAAACGTGCTTACAAGAGCTGATTTGGCAAGACAAAAGAGAAAACTAACCCTATCCAACTCTCTAGGGGCTATTTGGTTGCTATGCAAACCTCTAAGGACGCTCTTGCAGGCATCAACCGCTTTGTAAACCTGAAAAGAGATTTGCGAAGCTTGGTGAAGAAAACTGTCGATGAAAGAGCAGCAATATACTGTAAGCACAAAAAGAAAGACCATACCTTTCCAGGAGTCGAAGTCACAGATATCACATACCATCCAAGATTCAGCCTGTCAAATAGGTTTAGCTCAAATGATACATCATAAGTCAGTCCAAGAGAATCTCTTACGGTCGTGAAAAGCCTGCAAATACACAGAAAACTATTTAAGAACTGAATCCTATCTCTCTTAATTACTCAACAATTAAACGATACAATATAAGGTTTAGTCCCTAGTCTCTCCCTAAGCCTTCAAAGGCTCTCACTCACAAAATGACCAAAGACTCCTAAATCCTAATTCATTTTCCTCCCCTTCTATTTATACCAACTACTATCATGCTTATCAAAATTTCTCTTTCAGATATATATATATATATATATATATATATATATATATGCAAAATTTTAGTTACGTAGTAGACAAGCTCGATAAATCAGACGTAAAACATGCATCCTCAAATATCTTTTTTCGAAATACGAAAGCTTTTCATTTTCTAAACAAAGCTGCGTAATGACGGATAATTACTTGGCAAATTATGAACATAAACAAATCAGAATATACAATAGAGGCGATGAACTAAGCTTGCGAATAATATGACATCTTTCAACTGCGAGAGTTACCTTGAGTTTATGATTTCTGCAAGAAGACCCATTGCAATTCCAAAGAAAAGAGGGTGGGCGCGAAGCTTTCTTTGCAACTCCCTGTCTCCTCCATGTAGCAACTGATCTTCTGATTTCAAAAGTCCATATGCAAGTTTATAGTACATGAATAAAATATTGAAAGCTCAATTATCTCGGAATTAGCCACCAAACTTCATTAAGGCTATTGAAGATACATTTCTGGTGTATGAGACGAGCTCAGTACCACACCTATAGACAGTTTCTACGAGGTTGGAAAATTGCAACAATATGACTCCTAGTTTTATTATGTTCCGCTAAGGTGTAACTTACCATGGGCAACAGAAAGCTTGTTAAGAGACTCAAAAAGGTCATCACCGTCCACTGTAAGGCCCCAACGATTTGGTGCTGGTCCCGCAATGTATGCACATGCTCTTTCATCAGTATCCTTCAAGAATACCTGTCCAGGGATATATATATATGTCAGTACATCCTGCTTAGAATACATATCTAAGGGATGCAGAGACCCAAAGAGTAGAACAAGGAAGTCTCTGCATAATTGCTTTGTTACAAACCTGTTGAGATTGCAAGCCATCTGTCGGTTGGCGAAACACAATAGGCTCTGATCCTGGTGGTTTTGCTGAATCATGGCTAGCTTTAACTGTACCAAGGTAATCAAGAATGCAATGCTCAATCTCTTCCTCTGAAAAGTCCCCCACGATGCTTACCTGAAAGAAACAATAGTCTTACGAAAAACATAAAATAAAAATTAGTCAAGCATGCTTTCACGTTTGAGATATCACCTCAATATTGTCCCCAACAAAATGACTCATGACTGCATCTTTCACAGATTCTAAATTTAAGTTCTGCAATGATTTAGGTGTTGGCTCTACAAAACGCTCATCACCATTCAGCATCGCGATCATGAGTTTATGGGCAGTTGCACGCTCCAAGCTTTTAGGAATGGATCGATAATACGAAAGATATAGCTGTCTTGCTCGATCGAATGCATCTTCCAACCAGACACTATGCTGCATGCCAGAGAAACCCACCGTTTATCAGCAAAAACAAGAACAAGTGAATAAAAGAAAACACTATTGACACTGTATCAGTTATAATGTAGTACCTCAAGCACCATGTGAAGCAGCTGAAAAGCTGCAGGCATTCCATTGTCTCTCAGAGTAAATCGGAACTCCATGGCAATGAACTCCTCAGTTGACTCCAATGAGCAATTTATTAGATGATTTACACAGAAAAGCTCCACCTAGATAAAAATCACATAGCTTTCATTCTAGTTAACATCCTTTTCATACTAATTAAGAAATCACAAATGTAATTATCTACATAGCTCAACTTGCCTGCTCCCTTGAAAAGTCTCCAACTCTACCACCCTCGCTGAGTGTCCGAACACCAACAACCACCGCTCCTTTGGAATCAGAAGTTTCAGCAGCTCGTCCTCCACCAACAATAAGCCGCATGACACCAGCTCGAGATTCGGTCTTTGATATCTATATTCAAAAAAAGGTTTTAGTAAGGATCTTTATCTCTACATGCGAGATAGAAATGCAGTATCAATCAGCACCACCGTTTGTAGCAATTCTATGTCATTATTTTCCTACAGACTCATATATACTTGCCAACTAAAATGATTTCAACTGAAAAAGAAACGAATTTTTAAAGAATGTTAAGAACTACAATTTTTTAAGCACACAACACAAATAAAATTTTATAATGTCTTCTAATGTAAAAATGAAATCATCATGGCGATGCTTAGAATAGTATTGGGAAAAGGATGAAAGACGTACCTTGTAATTCACAGTTATCCCATTAGATAGGCGAAGCTGGGTGATACCAGCCTCTTTGTCATGCGATTTGGTCAATCCTGACCCAGGAATAGGGACAAAAGATGGATTTCTCTGCAAGGTTAACTCTTGCAACTGTAGTTTCGAGATCAATTCTTTTGGCACCTCTAGCTGCAAAGATGACGAAAAGAAGCTGTTTCAGAAAAAGTCCAGCTCTATGCTTGAACTAAGAGAAGATAAGAGTCAGAAAACGAAGTTATAAAAGAAAGAACACCTCAGGCTCAGCTTCAATGGGTGCTAATAATCCTGCTTTGACAGAATCTATTATCTCACCGGAAGATATATTAAAATCACTCTCACCAACCCCATCAACATGCACCTTTGTGGGAACACAAGCAACTATTGCTGCAGGAAGAGGTGCAGTGGACCTTCCGAAATCAGAAATAAATTCTAGCACTTTGGCGCCAACAGTGTTTACCTGCACACAAAAAAAACCATCAAAAAAGAGGAAAACCAACCAAACAAATAAAATTAAAATAAACGTATGACTAAAAATTTCATTTTTGATATAGATTATGTTAATTACACCAGTATCCAGGAATTTTGAAATCAACAGTCATCTTTCTTGTCACATTGTACAGTAAAAGCTAGTAAGAATAACTGGAACTGCGAACCTACCTCTTCAAGCGTGACAGTTCCTGCTACAGCAACCAGGGTCTCATGCCCTTGCGTCTGATCCATAACTGTGTGACCTAGTGCATCACTTTCCATTATAAAGTCCAGGTTATCAACAGATGACACATTATCAATCATAGCTGCCAGATGTTCACTATCTTTTAGAAGAGCATCCATGTAACGTGTCAGTTCGCCCTTGGTAACACCAAATTCTTTGAGTCTTCGAACCTAGAAGTAGAACTATACATTAAACATGCCCGAACAAATTCTCATAAGCAAATAAATATAGAAAACGTAACAAATCCCTTTAGCAGTCCTATTAGCTAATATCTCAACCAATCCGTTGTTCATCAAGTCCAAATAATCCATCTATTAAGCAAAGAACAACAGCATTCACAATAAAGATAAATGAAAACAAACAATACGCAAACCTCTTGAACAGCAACTTTTACTGCATTTTGCCAATTTTTCGGCTCTGCGGTGACAGTAAGAGTTGTTACAGTGCATCCTTCCCTTCCAGAATCACTATGGTCCAGTTCAACTGATGTAAATGGCGGGTTTGAACTCTGGAAAACATGAAAAATAACGTCACCAAATCTACAGGCAGTAATGAGTCTGCTGACAATGCACGTAATTCCTAAACCTTCAATGAATAACATAGTTATATCCTTGAATTCTTGCTAGTAAAAAAAATTTATATTCTCGAACAAGAGACCCCATTTTTAAAAAATTTAGTGAGGTCTTTAAAGATAACTCGTTTTATGAAACAAAATGCTAAAAAACTGCGGAGTACCAGAAAATGAGGACAACATCCGAACACTTTCATACCTTGTATCTCGTATTAATTCGAAAATGTAGAGCAGATAGAAATATTCTTTTCATCAGAACATTTCGTAAGTCTCCAAATGTCTGAACCTTGCTAACAGGTATCTGCATGAAGCCAAAAAATTGTAACACTCCGTTGAATAAACTACCACCTTAAGTTGGCTGTATCATCTTAACCATTCTGAAAATAAAAGGAAGAAATCAAAAGTTTTATATAAAAACCTTGCAGAACATATTGATTGCAAAATTTTGAAGAAGTTCGTGCTTAAATATCTGTGGAGGCTTTAGATCAACACTACTTCCAGGGAGCGACCAATTATGCTCAACTGGGGGACGAATTGCATGTCTTTCTCTTTTAATTATCTTAGATTGATCAGTGGTATTTGTTTTCTCCTGAGAAAAGTTTCCACCAAGACCAGCTGGCAGCTTTGGAACAAGAAAATTAGCCATGGCACCGAAGGCACCAGGACTAGGAGAAGTGGGTGCTGACTCATTATCCAAACCAGTTTTTTCAAACACAGCCTGTGTAAGAGAGATTTTCTGGTCAAAATAGACTACACAGAATGGATTCAATATATATTTACTAAATTAAAAGGCAATGCAATGTAAATGTAATACAATGTCTTACTTCGATTTGGTGGACTATCTGAGGTATGTTGTCAATGTCTCCCACTATATATAGTGTGGCATTTGCTGGGAAGTACCACCGTTCATGAAATTTCCTAATTTTGTCAACATCCCACTTCTTGATCTGCTCTTCCAATCCAATAGGGAACCTTCTACCCAACTTGTTCTCAGAATGTAGATGTTGCAACAACTAGTCACAAGAAAAAAAAGAAAAAGAAAAAGAAAAACACAATCTGTCAGTCAAAAATAGGGCAGGAGAAAGAACACCTGTGCTGTCATAATAAAACTATTCTTCAGGAATACCTGGCAGTCAACACGATACTCGATTGTGTTCATCATCTGAAGTTCTGAAAGTATGGCCCGCCTTTCTTTCTCAACTCGAGATGAGAGGAACTTTGGATGAAAAGCTATCTGTGATAGTTATAGGAGTAAGATTTCATCTGGCAAATGAATAATAATTCATGAAACATAAGAGGATTTCGAATTTGTGGTACAGTAAAAACCCAGGACATATAGAATGGAAATACACCATCTAATTAGCAAAATCAAAGCTATACCTCATTCAAGGCATCAAACACAGATGGAAAGAGATCATCTTCTGAGTCCTGAAAAGGTTTAGCACTCCTATTAGTATGAAATAAGCATTTCCTTTGTCCACAGTAAAGACACGTCTCCAGTTTATTAATAACATCTAGAGACGACTCAAACCAAGACACAAACTATAGGTCAATAAATAAATAAAGATCACCACTGAAGCCAGTATGTTTGCGAGTAAAGAATTAATATTCCCTGTGCAATAAATAGATATAAATATATAAAGAGGTCTCGATGGGTGTTAAGAGAAGAAAGATAGCGATGAGAAAAAAAACTGTGCAGATTATGTCGAAATTTGGGAATATCAATGCTATCACGATAGTAACATAATTGTTCAAGCAAATACAGAGGCACCAAAAACCTGTGAAACTCAACTAACGAAAAAAACGGGACATCAATAAATACGCCAATAGGTCTACAAGATAACAAACCTTTGTGTGGGTTGGAGAATGAATATGAAATACTGTGTGGTGGAAATCCGTGTAGGCGTTAGAACGAGCACCTGTACCAAGAAGTTTCTCACGCTTCTTGCTCCCAAGAAATGCAACATGTTCAATCATATGTGCAATCCCTTGCTCGTCATCTTCCTCATCAATCGATCCTACATGAACTTCCATGTGTGCCTCAAATCTAGCATTAAAAAACATTTCAGCACGTTCATAAGAAATAAGACGCAGAACTTAGAGGATCCCACCATATGCTTAAGCTATGATGGAAAGGTGGTACAAATAGCCGCTATATGTCCATTTTCTTTCTTGCTTTTCACTAAAAATAAATTACGTTTTAAATCTATGCAAGGAAAACCATGTTAATTATTTCATTCTAGCTACAGCATCATGAGTAGACCAACTTCAAGCATTCTACCCAGTTTACCTGTTTGGTGGGACTTTATTTGGCAAAATAAGATACCGAAGCCCATTTTTTAATTTCCCCCGGTGCAACTTTGGATGAGAAGGAAGTTCACAACCAAGAAATGCTTCCAGCTCTGCACTATCTATCTCAGGGGGTAATAAGTCCATATCTTGTCTCTCCGCAACCATACCATCTGGCCAGGCTGTCCCAGCAGCATGTGGCTCATCTGGTCCAACAGTAGCCTTTAGTATCTGAGAATGTGTTCGCTGCATATACTACAAGTCAATTAAACAAATAGTTCAAACAATACGCACGACTAAAACAACATAAGCGAAACGGCGTAGCTTACGAACCAGAGAAGAGGTCAAACGAGACCTTGACAAACTAAATGAAGTTCTGTCCAGTAAGGCACTCGGTAATGATCTTCTGATTCCTGGTTGAGCCCTGTTACAGGTAAGACAGAAATTACTTCCTTTTGATACTGATGTCCCTGTAGCTCCTTTTCTGAAAACCGCTTTTGGCTGTCCAGAAACATTGTTCCTCTTCAAAAGTCCCCTGTTTGTAGTTTGTATCGCCCTTTGACACCATAAAAGCAACCAAACATTAACATTCAAATTCAAAAAACACCTTTTTGGAATCAACAGTGCTCCAAATTTTCAGGAAACGAGCAATTAAAGCAAGAATCAGTGGCTATATTTTTTGAACCAATAACTGATTTCAAGATTCCAAGAATTCAGAAGGAACCAACAACAATAGAAAACAATAGAGATGTTAATACTGATCCACTCAGAAACACCATCTCCAATTAAAAAATCTAAAAAGACTCCACATATAAACTGATTCTGACAGGTGAAGCTTGAGGCGTACCAAAGACCATTGTAAGGAATTAAAGAGTGAGCTTCGTGAAGAACACGATTCGTAGTCAAGCGCTGCGAGGCTGAACTAAACCTAACTTTATTCCGGCTATCTTTTACACATCGAAAGTAGCGGCTTTCACGAGAGTTAAACGGAGTTAAGATCGGAGAAACCTTAGCACCGGAGAAAACAAAGGACGACGATGAAGCCATCATCGCCTATTGAGGACAAATGAGCAACTACAGGTAGAGGAGAAAAGAAACGGAGGAAAGAGAAAAAAGAAGAAGAAAAAAAAAAGAGGGAGATGAGGTTGCTCCGTTTTTTTTAATAACCTTTTTTCTTGATAATTTTCGCTTAGGACCGGATAAATTTTCGAAACCGGACCAAAGTAATAATTTGGTAATTTTTGCAAGGTTGATTTTTTTTTAATAAGAAGTTGCGGATATTAAAATTATTTTTAGTGGAAGTCTTTCAATAAGCCTCTCATTATTAAAAATAATGAAAAAGTAAGAGAAATGTGAAATATAGCATCTCATTTGAGAGATTTTTAAAATTCCATTAGAAATTTTCACGTCAGATGTAACTATATGATTAGTCAAATTTTCATATTTAAAATAAAAATTTAATTACAAAACTAAATTATATTAAAAATTTAATATTTTTTTATTTTCGGAGAGATTCTATGAAGTTCTCATCATTGCAATAACTCATATAAAATATTATCTTTTACAAAAGAACGAAATCTCTAACTTTAAAAGTTGACGCATTATTTTTTCACGGTACATTCTTTCAGAAACTGGGTAACTTATGTAAGTTTATCTCCCAACTCAATCAAACTTGTTACCTTTTGTATTTTGGCACCATGTTCATCATCACTTGGAAGGTGTTTCAATTCATATTATTACCAGCCAATTGCTTCAAGAAGAAACTTAATCCAATGAGGGGCAATGGAATGCAAATTTAGATTAGCCACTAAAAATTCCCTATCTTTGAAACTAAAAGCAAAACTTTCCATAAAGATCTTAAAGCTTTTATATCTTGGATGGTTGGTTTTAGCAAAGACTATTTCTCATATTCTTTTAAAGATTTTCCATAAAGATCTTAAAGCTTGTATATCTTAGATTTTTAGAGTCTGATTTCTAGCACATGTTACATGAGATCTGATATAGAATCTAAAAAATTTAAAAATCCAATTTATGAATATTTTACAATTTCTGTTTCTTAAGTCTTAGAATTCAAGAAAAGAATGTTATTTTTTCCATTTAACCAGCTTTATAAGAAATGTTTTATTTTATTTAGGCCTCAAATTTATTCGGAACGGTCTTGAAACTCAAATATTACTCATTGTAGCTTTAGAACCACATCATAGCCCATCTTATGGCTTGAGCTTCCATGTCATCTTTATTATTATTTGCAAAATTATAGTAAATTAAAATACTAAATCACTTTTACAACAAATTATTAAAATGTCTAAATAAACGTACATTTAGCTAAAATATACATTTCAACCAGTTTCAAGAGGCGATATATAGGAGGTGTGGCTTGTGATGCAAGAACACATAAACACAGTTCAATCTATTACTGTCGAATGATGAGATCAAGCTCTAGATATAAAGAGTTAGTGGTGTTAGAACAACTAACAAACATCACAAAATTCTCAATAGAATGAGCCTCTACGTATACTAAACCAGAGATCAGACATGTTTTAGTCAAACTGTCAGTGCCCTTAACATTGTATCGAACCAATAATGGCTCTTTATTCAATAACCCATTTGTTAATTGATTTGTCACCAATGATGAATATATATTGTTGGCCATTATTTTAATTTTTGCGCTTAAAATTATTGGTTGAGTGTGAATTGAAATCGATCTAATGGGCCTACGAGTGTGGACTTATTTTTGACAAAAATAATGTCATTTGTCCCACATCGAAAGTTTGAGATATTCTTGTGTTATATATATAGGGATATGTTTATGTCATTGTTCAAAAGGCTAACACTATGTAGTGTGTGAGTAAGGCAGGAAAGACCACATGTGCGCGCCGTGCCAAGCCGGACTTGGGCTTGGGCTTGGGTCTTGGGTCTCCGCGCGTGTTTATTTTTTCGGTTGAAAATTTGTAAACTAAACTTAAAATTAATTTCGGTTTGGTTCAATCAAATTCATGGGTCGAATTGGCTTTGTTAAGTGAAGAAGATATTTTCTTCTCCCACCTAGACCGAGTCTTAAGGAAACCGAGTCAAGTCTCCTACATTCGAGGAAGACCGAGTCTTCGGGAATTTCGGATTCGAGCTCCTCAAATTGCGGCAACTGCATGACTGAGTCGTCCTACATTCGTGGCAACGACTTGACCGCGAGTCTTCCTACATTCGTGGCAACGACTCCACCTTCTCCTCAACGCCTACCACTATAAATACAAGACCTCTTTCATTCTTTTAAGGTTACAATTTTCGAATCTCAAAAAATTCTAAAACACTCAATCAAAGTTTCGATTCCCTACTATTACGAGTAAGTACTCGAGAGTTTAATAGAGTTTTTGTTCGTTGGTATTGGTTTCTAGTGTTAGAAAAACCAATACGATATTAGTTTTATCCTTAGATTCGATTATCATTGAAAAACCGTCACACTGTGGGTGATAATTCGAGTTAAGGAAAGAGATTGTTGAATCTCGACTCCAATTATTTTCTGTGACAACACACTATTGACAGTTCATTCATAATTGAACAGCAGTTCCCTTTTTAGGGTTCTACAATCTTAACTCCAATTAAAATCTTTTAGATTTGTGAATTGTTGTTGTGTTGTGAAAACAAGAATCTGTGAGTCTCTAAATAAGACTACACGGATTAAATCATTGCTTGGTTCTAATAGTTTAAATCGCTCCATTTTTTTCGATTACAAATCGTTTCAAAAAGTTGAGATTTCGACTATTACATAATCTGTGATTCGTTTATAAAAACGTATACACGGACACATAACAAAATTGTATTGATTATTAGTTCACAAATCGCGTCTTCTTCTTATTCTAAAGTGATTCCGTGATTGACCAAACCGATTTTGCAAATCGTCCAAAACGATTGAGCAAAATCGATTCAAATTTAAATTTAAATTTTTAATTTTGAATTTTGATATTTGAATTTCGAATTTTGAATTTTGGATTTTGAATTTTCAAATTTCAAATTTTGGTTCGGTTCTCGCATTAACAACTGATACAATTTGTTTACTTGTGTCAGGATAATGGAGACCAATGTCCAATTGTGGAAGTTGAACCACCTCTTACCGATAAGACAGCTCGAAGAGATAGGGCGGACAAAGAGAAGGATAAATTGGCTTCAAAGGAGAAAAGCCAAAGGGATAAAACGGTAAGTGAGAAGATTGTCCATGCTCCTCCTCCACCTCCACCAGTCTTCACTTCTCTTCAAGTTTCATGCCAAGGCTTATTGCGTGATAAGTTCAACAGAAAAAGCTGGAAGGTGTGGTCGAACCAAATGAAGTTTTATCTTCATGCAATGCACCTTTCACGATACCTCGAAGAGGATCAACCGAAAGTTGGAGAAGGATGTGGCGACATCTATACCCTTGGAACCGTGGATGCTTGGAACCAATGAGACTACATGAACAAAGGATGGATCTTAGGTCGTCTTATTGAGCCATGTTATGCTTTTTATTGTGACCAGAAAACCGCCAAATTCTTGTGGGCTACATTGGTCAAAAAATACAAGGTTGAAGATGCTGGATGCCAAAAGCATGCAACGGGAAAGTTCCTAGAGTTTCATACGGCGGACGACAAGCCATTCATGGAACAAGTAGAGGCGGCTTTCCAGCAGATTTGCCAAGAAGTCAAATCGGAGGGAATGTCGATCTGTGAGATCTTCACGGTGAATTGCTTCATTGAGAAGCTTCCTCCAAGTTGGTTAACTTTCAAGAACTACCTCAAGCACAAGAGGAAAATTATGAGTCTAGAAGACTTGATCTAAAGGTTGAAAACGGAAAACAAGAACCGTCAAGCCAATTGGAATTCATATCAAAGATAGCGTGAATGTGGTTGTTCACAACAAAAACATACTACAAGGGAAAAGGCAAAGTCGTGGACTACAAGGGGAAAGGCAAGACCTTTGCAAACTCGCCTTTGAAGCCCAATGGGAAGAATTTCAAGAGGCAAGCTCTAGCACCCACCCCTGCTGCGGAGCAAAGGAAAATCTTCAAAGGTAAATGTCACTCCTGTGGAAAGCACGGTCACATGTCCAAGGAATGTCGCAGCAAACAGAAAGCGGAAAACTATGAGGCTAACTTGACTAAGGTTGATCTTTGTTTTGTGGTTACGGAGGCAAATAATTGCCATGAGATAACCAAGGAGTGGTGGTACGATACTGGTGCTACAACCCATATCTGCAATGACAGGTCGATGTTCAACAACTATCAGAAAAACAGGGCTGAAGAGGCACTACTTATGGGTAATGAAGCTACCTCCAAGATCGAAGGAAAAAGCTTTGTGGTGCTAAAGATGACCTAGGGAAAGGAAATCACGCTGAAAAATGTGAAGCACGTGCCCGATATGAGAAGAATCTGATTTCTGGAACTCTAATGTGCAAGAGTGGATTCACAACTCATCTTGAGAATGACATTCTCACACTCAAAAAGTGGGGTGTGTTCCTAGGAAGAGGCTACATGAAGGACGAACTGGTCAAGATGTGCATCAAACCAGTCATCAAGCTAGAAAATAAGAGTGTTTCTAGGAATAATGTTGCTAATGTTTCTAAAAATGTTTATGAGAATGTTTCTGAAAATGTTGTAACCAATTCAATGAATAATATTAAGCTCATTGCTTACTTGCTTGAGTCCTTTAATATTTGGCATGAAACATTAGGTCATGTAAATTATAAGTCGCTAAACCGATTAATGAATTTTAACCTAATACCAAAATGCAAAATGAGTAAAGAAAAATGTGAAGTATGTGCACAAGCTAAACTCACAAAAACACCATCACCACAAGTACAAAGGACAACCGCACCTTTAGTTCTAATTCACACAGATTTATGTGATTTAAAATACTGCCTAAGTAGAGGTGGGCAAAAATATTCCGTGACCTTCATAGATGATCGTACAAAATATTGTTATGTACACTTGTTACATAGCAAAGATGAAGCACTTAATAAGTTTAAAAAATATAAGCTCGAAGTTGAAAATCAACTTAATAAGACTATAAAAGTAGTCAGAAGTGATAGAGGAGGGGAATATGATGGACGATTTAATGTTTTATGTTCGGAACATGAAATCATTCATCAAAACAACTGCCTCTTACTCACTGAAATCTAATGGAGTTGCAGAACGGAAAAACCGAACTCTTAAAGAAATGATGAATGCAATACTGCAAGAATCTGGTCTTTTGTTAATCATGCGCTCCTCACAATGGATTATATTCTTAAGAAAATTCCGCGCAAAGTCACCTGAAAGACACCCTATGAACTTTGGAAAGGTGTTGTACCTTCTTATAAATACCTTAAAGTGTGGGGTGCCTTGCAAAAGTGGTAGTGCTGCCTCCAAAAAAGGTCACGATTGGAGCAAAGTCTATGGACTGTATTTTCATTGGTTATGCGCAACAACAGTAGTACGTATAGGTTCTTGGTCCATAAATCAAACATCCAAGATATCCTTGTAAATACTGTGATGGAGTCTCGCAACACATCCTTATTCGAAAATGTGTTCTTTTGTAAGGATTATTCACATCCAAAGAGAACACATGAACATAGAGAAGCAAGTGAAGCAAGCCCTCCTGACACTTCAGCTCTTGAAGTTGTGGAGGAAATAGAAGAGGAACCTAGACGTAGCAAGAGAGCACGTAAGGAAAAATCTTTTGGGGATGACTTCATGATGGTTTTTCTCTGTGAGAACGAACCTCTAACATTCACAGAAACCATGACTACACCAAATGCACCTTTCTGGAAGGAAGATGTCTACAGTGAGATGGACTATATTATGTAAAATCATACTTCTGAGTTAACCGATCTCCCTGAAGGTTCTAAAGCACTCAGGTGTAAGTGGATTTTCAAAACAAAGTTGAAAACTGATGGCTCAGTAGATAAGTACAAAGTTAGGCTAGTGGTACAAGGATTCCGCCAAAAAGGACTAGATTTCTTTGACACTTATTCTCCGATAACAAGAATAACTTCAATAAGAATGTTGATCGGTATAACATCATTAATAGGCCTAGAAATCCATCAAATGGATGTGAAAATTGTTTTTCTAAATAGAGAATTAGAAGAGGAAATTTATATGAAACAACCTGAAGGATTCGTTGTCCCGTTACAAGAAAACAAAGTGTGTAGACTTGTAAAGTCATTGTATGGACTTAAACAAGCTCCAAAACAATGGCATGAGAAGTTTAAAATGTAATGAAAGAAAATGACTTTAGCATAAACAAGTGCGATAAATGTATTTACACAAAATGTACTCGATATGGGTATGTTCTTTTATGTTTATACGTAGATGATATGCTCATAATGGGTAGTAAGAAAGAACTAATCATTCAGACTAAGAACATGCTTAGATAAAAGTTTGATATGAAAGACATGGGGCTTGCGGATGTAATCCTAGGGATTAAGATCATAAGTACAACTGAAGGTATCACCTTATCCCAATCCCATTATGCTAAAAGTATACTTTAAAGGTTCAAAGTGTACTCAAACAGGACAGCAAAAACTCATGTCGATGCCCAACTTCATCTGACGAAAAACACTGGTGAAGCGATATCATAAGTGGAGTATGCGAGAGTGATCGAGAGTCTGAATGTACTTAACAAACTAAACTAGACCCGATTTAACGCACATAGTAAATGTACTAAGACGCTACACAAGTAATTCAGGACATAAACATTGGAAAGGCATAACTAGAGTACTAAACTACTTACGTTATACCAAATATGACGGCTTGCACTATGGTAAAGAGCTTGCAACTTTGGAGGGATATAGTGATGCAAATTAGATATCTGACTCTAAAAGCTCGAAGTCAACGACTGGCTACATCTTTATGCTTGCCGGTGCAACAATGTCTTGGAAATCTTCTAAACAAACAGTCCAAGCTATATCCACTATGGAGTCAGAGTTCATATATCTTTGAGGCAATGGCAGCAGAAGCATAATGACTTCGGAACTTGCTAAAAGACATTCCCGAGTGGGATAAACCTGTGTCAGCTATTCGCATGAATTGTGATAGTCAATCAGCAATTACTCGTGTATATAACAATTTATATAATGGTAAGTCTCGTCATATTAGAAGACGTCATAAAACCATTAGGAGCTTGATCATAATCGGAGTAATCAATATTGGTTATGTTAAGTCGTGTGATAATCTAGCTGATCCTTTCACCAAAAGACTAGCATGAGGACAAGTTCTAAAATCTTCAAGAGGAATGGGTTTGAACCCTACAAATTAAGAAGTAAGACAAAGTATGATGGACGCTCTACCTACGTGACTGGAGATCCCAAGATGTAGGTTGAAAGAGAAAACTAAATCAAATGGAATCAATGAGCACTGTAAGACTTTCTGTCTATACCGAGTCTATTCAAAGATAGGCAGTGCCTCTTGTATGTATGTCTAAGGATAAGAATTGGCTTTTAATGATTCTAGAGTTACACAATAGTGGATGGAGTATGGGAGGATACTTCTGAAAAGTAACTACTGGCAGATCACCTAGTGAGTGTGAAATGTGGCCGTTTATAGGAGAATGAGAGTTAGGCTAACTTCTCCAAGTTCACTCAAGATAAACCTGGAAATTTTTAGGGCCAAAATGAACATAAATAGAGAACAAAAATCTACCAAAAAAATGTTGTTGCGCGATACTTGTTGTCTAGGTTTACAAAGTTTAGGTGGTTCAAGACATCATGTTCACCTCCCGACCAAGTAAATCCGACATATATTAAAAATGATTGGTTCAAAGCTGAAAAATGCAACCTGTTAGATACAACTACATTTTTGTTTATAATCTCGAAAGTCTGTCTAGTATACTAAAGTAAGTCTTCTAGTCTAGTCGAGTCTGTTAAATTTTAGGTAGTTTAGAGTATATTTATTTTTCGAGTCTGCATATGTCTAGAGGGATTTATATTCATGTGAGGGATTGTTGGGCCATTATTTTAGCCTTTGGGCTTAAAAATAATTGGTTGAGTGTGAATTGAAATGGGGCCTACTAGTTTGGACTTATTTTTGTCAAAAATAATGTCATTTGTCCCACATTGAAAGTTTGAGATATTCTTGTGTTGTATATATAGGGGACATGTTTATGTCATTGTTCAAAATGCTAACATTATGGAGTCTGTGAGTAAGGAAGGAAAGACCACATGCGTGCGCCACGCTGTGCCGAGCCGAGTTCGGGGTTGGGCTTGGGCTTGGGTCTTGGCCCCGAAGGGGTCTCCGTGCACTTTTAAATTTTTGGGAAAATTTTGTAAATTAAACTTAAAATTAATTTTGGTTTTGTTCAATCAGATTGATGGGTCGAATTGGCTTGGTTAAGTGAAGAAGATATTTTCTTCTCCAACCGAGACCGAGTTTTAAGGAATCCAAGTCAAGTCTCCTACATTCGACGAAGACCGAGTCTTCGGGAACTTCGAATTTAAACTCCTCAAATCGCGGCAATTACTTGACCGAGTCGTCCTACATTCATGGCAACGACTTGACCGCAAGTCTTCCTACATTCGTGGCAACGACTCCATCTTCTCCTCAACGCCTAGCTCTATAATACAAGACCTCTTTCATTCTTTTGGGGTTACAATTTTCGAATCTCAAAAAATTATAAAACGCTCAATCAAAGTGTCGATTCCCTACTATTACGAGTAAGTACTCGAGAGTTTAATAGAGTTTTTGTTCGTTGGTATTGGTTTCTAGTGTTAGAGAAACCAATACGATATTGATTTTATCTTTGAATTCGATTATCACTGAAAAATCATCACACTTCGGATGATAATTCGAGTTAATGAAAGAGATTGTTGAATCTCAACTCCAATTATTTTCTGTGACAACATATTGTTCACAGTTGAATTGCAATTCTTTTTAGGGTTGCACATATATTAATCATAATCATTAACACCTTAATTAGTAAAACTACAACGATACATAAAAAGATCAAGATGACTTCTATAATAAATAAAGATTGTAGCTGTGGATGGTTTACAAGGAAACATCGTGATAATTAACAACTTATAAAAACAAATTCAAAAACACAAAACATTTTGGTAGTATCACGTGTCCACACGCTGCCTACACATATCAAAAGTCAAGGACAAATTTACATGAGGTCACACAATACGTGGAAAACTAAGGATTCCTATGATTCATAACAACTTTTTGCTTCTAACAAAAAGAGTCCAATATTTAAAGATGAAATTGAACTAATTATTTGAGAATAAGTTTTCTGAATTTCAACCTTTTCTAAATTTAAGATATTTTATGAACAATAATAAACTAAATAATACAAATTTAAAACTCATAGTTCTATAATATACGGAAACCCTAGAAAAAAACTTAAGAATACTAGCACTTTCAAAATATATGATCGAATATAGGGAGTAGTCCATTTAACATAACTAAAAATAAGTAAAAAAAAAGAAAAATATATAATGTTTTTGTTTCCAATCCAATCTATAGTTTAAAATATATCCGAAAATTCATCCTAAGATCTATTTTTATCTATTTTTTTGTAATAAAAATAGATTAAACTCTAATATTATAATCGTTAACTGAATCATTCACCATTTAAAAAAATAACTCAACACTATAACATTTTACTAAAAAATTAATTAAGCATACAAATATTTAAATCGCATAGTTTTATAACTATAAAAAAAAATCCTCAAAATATATATGATTTTTTTTTTGTCAATATTGGACTACAAATGACCGGTCCATTAGCCAAGTTCTTGTAAATGCAAGCAGAGAGACTCGATCCCAGGATGTGCAAATTCGCATGCTTCTTATGGACTTATCACGTGCCACTAGACTAAATACCGATTGCCAAAATATATATGATTAGTCGCCCATTTAACCTAATACAAATAAGTGGGCAACAGAAGAAAATAAATAAAAAAGAAGCTACGTTACGAAAATACCATTAGTCGTCGTCAACTTGACTTTCATTACAAATGAAACTTCCCGGCGACCACCGTGCAACCGCCTGTCTTAAAAATAATTCAAACCCGTGTTTTAACCGACGAAGAATCAAGAATCTAATCCCAATCTTTACGCATTTATATACATATATATATATATATGTATCAAGAATTCATTATTCTCATAACTCAAAAGATTTTAAATTCCAAAACCCAGAAAAATAAAATATGTCTCTCTCTAAGAACCTTAAATCACCTCTAGCCAAACTATACAAAAGTTTTTCCAAGAAGAAATCAAAATCTTCTCGAACAGAGGAAGAAGAATCAATAACCAATAGTGGAAGCAGCTCGTTAAATGTCGACGAGTTAAGAACTGTTTTTGAGTATATAGACACGAACTCAGACGGGAAAATCTCCGGGGAAGAGCTTATAAGCTGCATAAGTCTCTTAGGCGGCGCGTTATCGTCACGCGAGGTGGAGGAAGTGGTGAAGATATCGGATATTGATGGAGATGGGTTTATGGATTTTGATGAGTTTTTGAAATTTATGGAAGGAGAAGAGTGTAATGACGAAGAGCGACGGAAGGAGCTTCAAGAGGCGTTTGGGATGTATGTTATGGAAGGAGAAGAGTTTATTACGGCGGCGAGTTTACGGAGGACGTTGAGTCGACTCGGTGAGTCATGTAGTGTTGAAGCTTGTAAGGGTATGATTCGTGGGTTTGATCAGAATGATGATGGAGTTCTTAGTTTTGATGAGTTTCTGATGATGATGCGTTGAGATTTAATATTTAGGATTTGAACATTCTCTTCAATTTCTTACTTCAAGAAAAAAATTCATTCAAATTTGTTCACTTCTCCATTGTTTAATTATTCTTTTGTATATTTGTGTCTCATTTGATCCATTTGTATTTATCAACACACTTCACAATAAAAAAAAATAGTTCTGATTTGTTAGGTTTATCTTGTTATTTATTTGTCCTTTTTGGACCATATTAGAATTTTCCTCACAGAACCATATACTTAATTTGCAAATGGCTATTAGTCTAGTGGTTGGTGGTAATTTCATTTAAGACAATTTATTTGCATAATCAGGGATCGAATCCCCCACTTACATTATGTAGACATTTGATTATTGGACCGGTCAGTTGTGGCATAATATAATCTGTCGTTGACAAAAAAAACGGTAGATCTAATCTAAATAATATTTCAATTGACCAATGATAAAGAAGTGACAAGAATGAGAAGGTTGAGCAAGAAAAATATAAAAGAATGGGAAAAGTCTACTTGCTGATCTGTCACAATGCCTATCTTAGGAAGCTTTGATGCTTGTCTACAATTTTTGCGAATCAGATCGCTCGAAGTATAAACCACTCCTAAGAAGTATGAGGATCCCAGATGTTCCACATTGCCTTATTCATCAGTTGGTCACGTTAAAGTTTGGAAAGAGTCTTTGTGACTGATATGACTCAGCTTTTAACCAAAGTACTACACCACAAGTGCACGATAATAATGTTGAAATGGTACTATAGGATAGAATTTCATAAGGAACAATGACTAGGACAAGAGATCTATGAATACAAATTCTAAGCTAGGGCAATACTAAAACGGGTTGGTTGTGAAGACTAATAATTTAACAAGGTTGTAATTATTACAGAATATATTACAGAATGCGCAGAGACGATACTGTAAATAACGAAAATATTTGGGCTCTAGAGTTTTCAAGGCTTCTCAAGATTTTTCTAAACTAAGTTTATGAACTAGGTTGATTTGTTAGAGCATGAGCAATGGTGAAATCTTCTTGGGTCTCTTATCTATTTTTTTATTAATAAAAGTGGTTATGAATTTTTTTTAAGAGACTTATGTTATTTTGATCTCCAATGGTGAGACTCTTTGAGGATTTCTTAATATATATATTTTTTCGTTAAAAAGATTATGTAAAATATTAATTATAAACATTAATAATACAATAACATAAAGAACATTAATAATACAATAATATAAAAAAAACATTAACAATACAATAATATTAGTTGTTATCTTGACTCAAATGGCCAAATTTTTTCCATATATGCTCAACCAAATCGGCCTTTAATTTTTTATTTCGTTGTTTATCACGAATACTAGCTCGAACACCCAACATATTGTGAATATTTGTAGGCATATTTGTGGAAAACGTGAGATCGACATGTGAACTTCCGCTTCCATCGCCGAGCTGGAATTCTGAAAGATCATAGTGGGTGTATCCATCTCTTTCGTCTTCGAAAATCATGTTATGAAGGATAACACAAGCTCTCATAATCTTGCCTATTTTTCTTTTTCCCAAAAAAAAGCTGGATTTTTTATAATGACAAACCGAGCTTGCAAGACTCCAGAAGCACGTTCGACATCTTTTCGGGCTGATTCCAGTTGTTGAGCGAACAAACAATCCTTTGGACATTGAGGAAGGGAAATGGATTGGATAAAAGTTACCCATTTTGGATAAAGCTCTTTCGTTGACAGATAAATTCACTCGAGGAGCATGACCTTGTATGATATCATCAAAAACCGGTGATCGATCTAGAACATTTATGTCGTTTAAAATACCGGGAGGTCCAAAAAATGCATGCCATATCCAAAGATCATACGATGCTACCGCCTCTAAAACGATTGTTAGCTTCCTTGAACCTCGAGAATATTGACATTTCCACGCGGTAGGGCAATTCTTCCATTCTCAATGCATACAGTCGATGCTTCCAATCATACCGGAAAATCCCCGTTGTTCACCAATATAAAGTAAACGTTGAAGATCCTCTTGTGTGGGTCTTCTTAGGTACTCATTGCCAAACAAATTTATGACTCATTCAACAAAATTTTCCAAACATAATCGAGCAGTACTTGAACCAAGCCGAAGGTATTCATCAACTGTATCAGCCGCAGTGCCATATGCAAGGAGACGAATTGATGTGGTACACTTTTAAGGTCCTGAGAGCCCTAGCCTTCCGGTAGCATCTCTTTTCTTTCGGAAAAATGGAACTTCAATTGAGAGTCTGTCAAAAATCTTCATGAATAATGACTTATTCATTATGAAACGGCGACGAAATAGATGAGCTGCATATGTCGGTTCCTCACTGAAATAATTGTTCCATAAACGGTTATGGCCTTCTTCCCGATTTCTCTCGATAAAAGCTCTTTTTTTAGCGGCTTGCCTCCTTCTTCTATTTCTAAATATGAATCAACATATTGAGCAAATAACACATCTAATGATCCGTCTTCTGCATTATGAGATGATGAAGCCATTTAAAAAAAATTTAAGTTGAGAAAAGATTACAAAATTATCGAAGTTGAAAATGAAGTTTAAAAATAAAACAAGTAATGGAAGTGATGGAAGTGAAAAGTATACGTGTTTAAGAAGAAGGAAGTGTTGGACTTAATGAAGTTTTAAAAACAAGTTAAGTGTAAAATGAAAATGGAGGTGATGGAATTAATGAAGTTTAAAAAACAAGTAAAGTATAAAATGAAAGAAGGTAGTGACCGAATAATTGAAGTTTACAAAAAAGAAAAAAGTTAACTTTCAAATGATAAAGGAGTGATCGAGTAACAGAAGTTGAGAAATACAAATACAAGATAAAGGAGTAATAGAATTACAAGTATGCTTAGCTATATAAATACAATGAAAGAAGATGCTACAAAGACCCGTGACTCTTTTATGTTTTACTTGAGTCTTTCTTCTGTTTGTGAAAGAGTCACAAAGACCCGTGACTCTTCCTCTGTTTGCTTCTTCTGCATACCTGCATACCTATATACACAAAGACCCGTGACTTAAAACAGACAAAATCATATCATAACTTTTTGACATTCAACCTGGACCACAAACATTACATAACATCACACAACAAACACGTTATAACCATAACCGCAAACATACATAAGCACATAACCATAGCCGCAACATACAAAAGACAATAACTAGTAGCAGATTATGCAAACATATCTACAATTTGACAGTCTTTCTTTCATTGCATTATCTTTCTCTTTAATCTCCCATACTAGCTGAATCTTAGTCAGTTTGTTAGCTTGAACATAATACTTTTTTCCTCTTGCCTTGACTGATTTCACACCTGCTGGTCGAGTGCTTGACACACTATCATCACCTGTAACATTGGCATCTGAACATTCCTCTGTCTTCCTCTTCTTTGATGATGCACCAGCCGTTGAAGTGGACAGAGCCCACCACTTCTGGTCGTGTATGAGTTCCATCCATGCATGTTCTAATGTAAATTTCTTGTTGTGGTTGTTGTAAAAGATTTGGTGTGCTTGCTTGAGGACATCATTTTCATTCTGGCTACTGGTTTTTTCTCTTGTCGCAGCCTCGTATGCCCCACAGAACTTTGGAGACTTGGTCATTTATCCTATGCCATCGTTGTTTGCAATTGCTAGCTTCACGGTTTTCTGGATTTGGAGACTTCAAAATTTCAGCAAAATATGCTGAAATCCTTTTCCAAAAAGCTCCACACTTTTGCTCACTTCCAACTAAGGGATCTTTGCTTGTATTAAGCCAAGCACTTATGAGCAAATTGTCATCACTTAGAGTCCAAGTCCTCCTTTCACTTCTGGATTTAGTAGTGGACTGAGAAGAGGGGACATGGACATGGTCGTAGGACTCATCAAGTGGGCTGGGGTCATGTTGAGAATTCAACAAGTTAATGAAAGAAGACGGCTGGCCATATGGCTGTGCAAATGACATATCCATATGGCTGTGCAAACGAGCAATATACAGAAGTTTATAAAGAGATAAACATATTTGATATTTTTTTATTGGTTTTTAAAGACAATCAGATCTTCTTTACTGAAGATCACATTAAAAATTGTAGTGAATGTGATAAGACTCAAACCTAATTAGAAGTCATTTAACTCATATCCAACTGTCCACTTTTAGTTACTACCAAGTACAAATTAGATAGGTTAATATTAATTACATAGTTTGGTTATAACTAACTAAAAATTAGATAGTTTGGTTACTACCAGCTTTGTCATTAAACAAGAGAAACAACTGCACTATGAAAACGATTTATGTTCAGAGATAAAAGGAGAAGAGAGATACCGACCTGTAATAGGAAGTTCCATGCTTTTAGTTTCCAAACTTTGAAGCCTCACATGCCTTTGATTGAATTTAAACCCACCTATCCCATGTTCAGAACTGAATCCTTCAATACAAAAAATAGATTGTCAAATCAAGCTAACTTCATCTGGAACCAATTCAGTATCATAGATAAATCAATCTAACAAGTTCTGTGAATTAAACAAGGAAGAGCAATCTAATTTTTTCTGATGCAGAACATACATCACGTAAACAAGCAATATAAACTCTAATCAGACAGATCAAACATATACAACAAAACGAAGACATAATCGACTTAAAATCTCCAAAATCAGACCGTTCAATCTCTCAAACAAGCTCACATCAACAAATTATCTGCTCTGTTGATGGTGAGAATTAAGCCGAAGACCGCACCGCTCACCGGAAGTTTCGCCGTTGATCACTCGGAGGCAATTTTATCGCCTTCGAGGTTTTGCTCTCGAAGGCAAACGAAAGACACGATCGAAATATTTTTTTTCCTTTCTGCGTTTTCCCCAGCCAATCACCAACGGCCACGTGTCCTGTGGATACGTTTCTTCCGTGTCTAATTTAAGACACGGATACAAGCTCATGAGACCAACAAAACCAATTTTTATTATTTTTTTAATATAAGAACCCATGCTAATAACACCAATGGACATGGTCTTAAGATCCATTCTTTCGCACTTACTCATTCACCTAGATTAAACTCAATTCAGCTTGTTACCATTTACATATACAATTATTTTGCTATTCTACAATTTTTTATTATTATTAATTTTTAAATCACATATAATTAATTATAAATAATGACATATTCTAGGAGTAGTCTAGTCACTATAGTAAGTATTAGTCTATTGTTTAAACCATTCATAAACTAGTTTACGAGAGAAAAATTGTCACATATTTATATTTAAAACATTCTTCACGCTCAAAACTATGACATTTGAAGCATGAAATTTGAGGGACTGGATATCCACAAATGGTCCACAATTAAGTTGGATTTGGGATGTGAAACTATATCTGTATTGTTAAACTCAATGAATTAAGTGGTAAATCACATTGAGTGCGAAACAAGGTTCAGCTTGTGTGTTAAAGAGTGCAAAGTCACATGTGTTGGTAATTAAAGAGTGCAAAGTCACATGTGACACAATGTGACAGTTGGACTATATGTGGCAAAGTCTTCTTCCCTCTTTTGTTGCTGCAGGTTGTGTTTGTACCTGTGTTTGGAGTGTATAGGAGATGATCGTTGCTGAGTGTAACGTGTATGTATAGAATAGGTTTAATGGTCTCATCTCTATATATAGTTGTACAACCTCATTTTTAATGTTAAGAGAAAGAAATAACACTTTCTTCTTCCTATTCTCTAGAAACGAAATACTATCCACTCTTCTACTCCATTCTTGCAACTTCTCTCATTATTCTCTACACAATTCTACTCTAAAGCTAACATGGTATCAGAGCTTAAGATCTCTTGAGCCTCTGTTATTTCCGCTGAAACTCTTCCTTCTACTCAGTTCTTGAAAATCTGAAGCTTGTCTATTAACTGTTGGGTAATAGAGTGCTTCTTGTTGGTCTGATGGAAACATCTAAACTTATTGGTGTTCATGTCACTCTCAAGGGTGTGAACTATTTGCTATGGTCTAGGACCATAAAATCTGTTTTGTGTGGCTGTGGACTTTGGGATCATGTTGAAGGAGGAGTTCCAAAGAGGGCGGTTCCAACTGATGGAAAGTCAAAGGAAGGTGAAGGTAGCTCGGGAGTGGTTGTTGCTGCAGGTAAAGATGAAGCAAAGTGGTACCAAGATGACCAAGTTGCTCTTGTCATTATGCAGAGCTCCCTTGATCCAACCATTCATGAAGCTTACTCCTATTGTGAAAGTGCTAAGCACTTGTGGGATACTCTTATAAAGGTTTATGGTAACCTCTCAAATCTCAGCCGTGTTTATGAGGTCAAGAAAGCCATAAGTGATCTCAACCAAGAAGATATGGAGTTCACTCAATGGTTTGGGAAGTATAGGTCTCTTTGGGCTGAGCTTGAAATGCTAAGACCTCCTACTGTGGATCTGAATGTATTGGGAGAAAGACTTGAGCAAGACAAAGTTTTTGGGTTAATGCTGAACTTGAATCCAGCCTACAACGACCTAATTCGTCATCTCCTAAGGCAAGATAAGCTTCCTAGCTTGGAGGATGTTTGCGGTTTTATCCAAAGAGAGCAAGGAAACCGAAGCCTTCTTGGTGGTAAGGGGGAGCTTCTCATTGCCAACAAAGCCTTGAGACCTGATGGGAAGAAGGTATGGGTCTGTGACCACTGCAAGAAGAAGGGACATTCAAAGGATCAATGCAAGATTCTTCACCCTTATCTCAAACAGAACCGGTGGGACAAGGCTAAAGCAAATGTGGCTAACGGAGATATGGAGGATAATGTGACCAAGGGCTCTTCTTCTCAACTAGCTACTGGTGGACTCAAGCCTATGGTATCAACACAGGAGGATTATGTGAGGAAATCAGACCTAGCTGAGCTCATTAAATCAATCAATTCCTTAAAGGATTCTGGTAACTCTTTTCATGCTTCCAAAACTTCAAAACCTTTGATTGTAGATTCAGGGGCTTCATATCATATGATTAGTAGTAAGAACTTGTTTAAGAATGTTAAACCAGCTGTAGGGAATGTTGAGATTGTTAATGGCTCTAAGGTTCCCATTTAAGGAATAGGTGATTTGAGGTTGTTTGATAAGTCATCTAGAGCGTTTTACATGCCTGAGTTTACATCTAACTTGTTGAGTGTGCATAAGACTGTTTGTGATTTAAAATGCAAGGCTATATTTGATCCTAACAAAGTGTGCTTTCAGGATATTGAATCTGATTAAATTCTTGGAGAAGAAGTCACCAAGAATGGATTGTATCTTCTTGAGGATTTTAAAAGGAATCCAAATTTATCTTGTCTATCTAGTATTAGTAGTAATGTTGAAAGTGTTATTTGGAATGCTAGACTTGGTCATCCCCATAATCGGGCTTTAAGTTTGTTGTTGCCTAATATTTCTTTTATGAATGATGATTGTGAGGCATGTATTCTTGGGAAACATTGCAAGTCAGTGTTTCCTAAGACTTCAACCATTTATGAACAATGCTTTGATTTAATCCACTCAGATGTGTTGTATGCTCCTTATGAGTCTAGAGAAAACCATAAGTATTTTGTCACTTTCATAGACGAAAAATCCAGATACACTTGGTTAACTTTGTTGCCTTCAAAAGATAGGGTGTTAGAAGCCTTCATAAATTTTCAAACATATGTGACTAACCACTATAATGCTAAGATCAAAATTTTGAAAACAGATAAAGGTGGTGAATACACAAGTAATTCATTTAAGCAACTCTTAGCCAAACTCGGAATCATGCACCAAACAAGCTGCCCATCTTATGGAGGTGGCAAGAGCAATGATGTTTCACACAAGTGTTCCAAACGTTTTTGGAGTGATGCGGTTGTTACAACATGTTATGTGATCAACCGGATTCCAACCAAAGTGCTTAAGGATGTGTCTCCATTTGAGGTACTCAACAAAACAAAACCATCTATCAACCACTTACGTGTATTCGGGTTTGTTGGCTTTGTCTTAGTACCAGGTGATCTACGCAACAAACTAGAAGCTAAGAGTACTAAAGGTGTGTTTTTTGGATACTCTACTACTCAAAAGGGGTACAAGTGCTATATTCCAGAGACTAGGAAGGTTCTTGTCTCTAGGAATGTGAAGTTTATGGAGAATAAAGGATACTTTGAGATGAGGAGCTGGGCGGATATTCAAGACTTGTCTGATTCAGCTCAACACTCTACATCAGGCCGAGCTACTATATTATGAAATATTTTAGAGAACATGGGTGTATATGATCCAAGGCCTTATGAAGAGACATCATCAGACCAGAGTCCACCACAATCTCCAAGAGCTTGGTATCACAAGCTGAGCCATACCTTACGTGATCATGGGTTTAGAAGGTCTGAGGCTGACCATACACTCTTTACAATCCAAAGTAAGGATGGAATTGTTGTACTCCTTGTCTATGTAGATGACATCATTATCACCGGAAGTAACAAGAACGGCATCAAAGGTATCAAAGAACACCTTAAGTCGGTTTTTGATATTAAAGATTTGGGTGAAATGAAGTACTTCCTTGGGATTGAAGTATGCCGATCCAAAGAAGGCCTCTTCTTGTCTCAAAGGAAGTACACACTTGATCTTTTGAATGAGTGTGATATAGGTACAAGGATAGCCAAGACTCCACTTTAGGATGCCTACAAAGCAACATGCAAAGGGGAGAAAGATGATGAACCATTTGACGATGTACATCAATACCGGAAAATGGTTGGTAAGTTGATTTATCTTACCATAACAAGACCAGATTTGTGTTTTGCAGTAAACCAAGTGAGCCAACACATGCAAGCCCCTAAGATGTATCATTGGGGAATGGTCGATCGAATCTTGAGGTATCTTAAAGGAACCACGCAGCAAGGCATATGGATGGGCAGACAAGACCGCAAGTCAACTACCGGGTATTGCACGTTCCTTGGAGGCAATCTAGTTACTTGGAAAAGCAAGAAGCAGAAGGTGGTCTCCTGTTCGAGTGCTGAGGCTGGGTATAGAGCCATGAGGAAGCTCACAGATGAGCTTATATGGCTGAAGGCGTTGCTCAAGGATTTGGGAGTTGAAATTGGTGAGCCAATCACAATGCATTGTGATAACCAAGTTGCCATTCACATTGCATCTAACTCAATATTTCATGAGAGAACAAAGCACATTAAAATTGATTATCACAAGGTTCGAGAGAAGGTGGAGCAAGGAGTGATACTACCAAGTTACACAAGAAGCTCGGATCAATTAGCTGATATATTCACCAAGCCGGCAAGCTCAAAGGTATGTGAGGTCGTGCATTCAAAGCTTGGACTGATTGACATGTCCAAATCGTGACCATGATCCATACTCTTTTTCCCGTAGTTAGTTTTATCCCAATGGGTTTTCCACTACGGTTTTTTTAATGAGGTGGGCAGTTACAACTTTCAAGCTTGTCCTTAAATTATTTCATTACGGATTCAAGATTGAGGGGGAGTGTTAAACTCAATGAATTAAGTGGTAATCACCTTGAGTGCGAAACAAGCTTCAGCTTGTGTGTTAAAGAGTGCAAAGTCACATGTGTTGGTAATTAAAGAGTGCAAAGTCACATGTGACACAATGTGACTGTTGGACTATATGTGGCAAAGTCTTCTTCCCTCTTTTGTTGCTGCAGGTTGTGTTTGTACCTGTGTTTGGAGTGTATAGGAGATGACCATTGCTGAGTGTAACGTGTACGTATAGAATAGGTTTAATGGTCTTCTCTCTATATATAGTTGTACAGCCTCATTTGTAATGTTAAGAGAAAGAAATATCATTTTCTTCTTCTTATTCTCTAGAAACGAAATACTCTCCACTCTTCTACTCCATTCTTGCAACTTCTCTCATTATTCTCTACACAATTCTACTCTAAAGCTAACAAGTATGAGTTTAACTTACGTTCAAATTTTATTAAAAAAAACTTACTCTCAAAGGCTTACTTAAAGGAACCACATACTTATATATCGCCCAAGAATTACAAAACTAACTGATGTTTGTATTACAGCCACTTCAAGGTTTTAAGTATAATAACTTGTTAGATTTTTCCTTTTCCTCAGATATTCGACCAGTAGCAGTTCCACTCGTACAAATTACTTCACAGAGAATAATCTTGCGTTGCGTACTGCTGATGCAGTTAAGAAAGAGCTGCTGAGAGGAGACCACAAGTACAAGAAAAAAGAATATCATGATGGTGGTAATCGAGGATTTGAGTTATTTGTTTCATTGCTTGCTGCGTTTTTCGCTGGTTATATCGGACCAAGAAAGGTTTTTGCTGAGGGGTACCTGTGCTCTGCTGTTTCGTGATTAGTGGTATTTTGGTTTTCTTTATGATCAAACATATGATATCACCATCTGTGACCACTGCACCACCACCACCACCTCCTAAACTCGATGAAGAAAAAACATGTTAAATTTGCAGTAATTGGTTTGTATGGAATGCTTTTGTTTGTGCGGCTTGTGATTGTGAGTGGTGTGTTTATTGGTCATAGGATATGTTAAAACTCAGGTTGAAACTCATTCTACATCCTTTTATCTTCTTTCTTCTGTTTATTGTTTTCTATTTTTACTACAATTCTATAAAGTAACCTTGTACTAATCTACATTTTCAATTCGAAAATCAATCCTCCACACAGCTAATACCCTAAAACAATCGCTGAAGAGACCAGTTGATCCTAGGAACCACGGAACAAAACCTGCGAAAATACGAACATTATATTTCATTTAATCTCAAGGGACTGGCACTTTGCATTTCTTTTCATTCAATACATAAATCAATAAATTGACAAGTCCTGAAAGTTATTATATATTAAGAAGATGAATAAAGATAAAAGAAACAATCAGAGATGAAGCAAGGCAATGGTCTTGTTCGTACAAGATAGATCAAGTTTTTGACTCCTGTGGTTCCTCGAAACATGTCTCCAAGAGGCTTCTTCCGTTGATGTATCGCAGACAGTAAAGAAACCTAAGACTTGCCCAAAGATTTTGAACATCTCAACACCCATTAGTATGTTCTGGTCTGAGACATATGTGGCGTTCCAATCCATTGGTGCATCCGGATGTACTGAAACCTCAGTCCATTTGAGGTACACAAGATCCAACTCCCACAGCTTTCTCACTGCTTTATTTCTGCTCCCAATTTGTCCATCTCCTTCATCGCACCATGAAACTGACAGCATAAACAACCGATGGTTGCAAGAGACGAGTTTAGGGTAGAACTCTTGAACCCGAGGAGGGATTGGAGATGTTTGGATGGCAATCCAGAAGCCTCTCTCTATGTCATACCCTGATAGCTTATCGTTTTCAGAATACGCGTAAAAGATTCCATTGCATATGATCCCACAACATACAACCCCGAAACCCATCGGGAGTCTCTGGATTTCTGACCATGTGTTTGTTGCTGAGTCGTATATTTCACCTGAATCTAGTGGCTCATCAAACAATCCTGTGCCTCCTATGGCAATTAGCACAAATCTCTTGGAGTTGTTTCGCTTTAGCCGATCAATCTTTTGTCTTGTTGATCTGCAGGATTTAGTTCCATTTTCATAAGCCAAATTCATGTGCTGTCTTCTTACAGATAGCCTGTGAGGGTCTTCATAAACGTCTGATTCTCCGCCAATTCTTGACAGGTGAAAGCGTCTATCTTGGCGATTCTGATGTGTCTGAATGGTCGAGAATTCTGAAGTAACTTCAGAGGCACCAACAACAGGAAGTGATCTAGCATGTCTCATAGACGCAATTTTACGCCAGGATTTGGTTAAAGGGCTGAACACCAATATCCCTCTGTGGAAGTTGAGAGAGTCTCTGTTTATAGAACGACCACCAATTATATAAACCTCCTCATGGATGCTAGTCACAGAGTACATAAAACGCCCTTTAAGTAGATCAGATTCAATCTTATGCCACTTGTCTTGAAATACATCATACCCATGAATTTCACCAGAGGAACAACCATCATTAATAGCATCGAACAGAAACAACCATGGCGTTTGAAAGGAGCCTTCTTGTCTCAGCTGGAGAAACCGCTGGGTGTTAGCCATAGATCGCCATTTCTTGCAAACAAGCTGTGCATTCATTAGGGTGGTCAAAGGAAGCCTCATCAAGCACATTTCTAGAATATCATCAGGGAGGAATATGTTCTTGCGGTTATTCTGGACCGAGTGCTCTAGAAATCTTCTATTATTCATCTTTTTCCAGAACCTCTCTCTTACCCCATAAGAAAAACAATCTAACCTAGTTTCTTCAGTTCCACAAATGGTCATCAATCCCTTACCCTCCTCACTAGCACTGGACAATCTCTTAAACCTTGGATCCTCTAAATCCTCCCCCGTGTCTGCAACTCTGCAACCAACACTGATACTTAGACAATTCACCACTCCCCTTGCATCCTCTTCATCTTCTTCCACAACCTCAGTTTTATGGATCTTTTTCTTCAACTTCTGGCTAACACTTTTCATAAGCCGCTTTGACACAGTTAAAGCCTCCAAATCCTGCCGGATGCATTCCTCTCCAAATGGTTTCTCAGAAATCATCTTGCATCATTTAACAATTCTACAATTCAAACACACAAATCATGCAAAGGAGACCATCTTCTTCCCCAGACTGTAGGTTTAAGTTTCAATAATCCAGTAAAAAAGCATCAACCTGCAATGACGATCCACGAAAATTAAATGACAGACAAAAAAAAACAAATTTCTCCCTTATTCTACCTAACCAAATGGATCTAATCGAAACTTCTTTTACTCGTATACAAATTCATAAGCCATTCTTATCAGATCATCGACATTGTAGCGAGATCCACCTACTCTACGAACCACTCAGTGAGAGATTAAGCATTTAAAACCAAACCCTAGCTCGAAATTTCGACCAAGTACCCAATCATATCAGCTTAAATCCCAAAAGTACAACACGCTTTTGAATCTCTCGTTTTACCCGGAAAGTAACCATACAGATACGAAATTCAGCACAAATCAAGGAACGGTTTCACTTACATGGAGCAAACTCAGGAAATTGGAAACGAAGATTCATCAATCTATAGGGTAATGTCCCGAAATCCGTACCAAATTCGGCAGAAATCACCAGAAGAAGGATACGGTTAAGACTTTGAAGACCTAGTTTGAAGCATCACTTCCCACTTTCCCCTTTCATATATATTAAAAATCATGCAGCAAGATGGAAGCTTTAAAAAACTAGAAAATCAGCGTAATGAATTGTTGTCGTTTTCTCGGAGAAAAAAAACGGAAACATATGCTCGTAATTTGCTAATTTGTAACCATATAAATAATTTATTTTATCTATAGCCTAAAACTTTTTTTTTTTTTGTCAACGACAAATTATATTGAGCCACAATTGACCGGCTCAATAGCCAAATTCCTACATAATGTAGGCATGGAGACTCGATCCCGGGTTATGCAAATACGCTGCCTTAAGTGGACTTACCATCTGCCACTAGGCTATATGCCATTTGCTCCTAAAACTTTTTTTAAAGAGTCAAGTTCTGCATATCGAAATTATTAATTATATTGTTTTAATTAAAAGACTAAAAATATTCAGTTATTATATAATTTAATTAGTGATAATAATTTTTCTTATAAACAATGTTAAAATGTATATTTGTAAAACATATTAATTAATTTTACATTTTATAAAAAAAAAGAAAAAACATATTAATTGATACGAAATGAAGGTATATTAGTTTTACAAAATTAGATACATTTGTCGAGCAGAGGTAAATCAGTAGTAATGCTATTTTTACAAATTTTCTAAGCATGAAAAACAAATTCTTCCATCAAATTACCTTTTTTGGTCGAGTTATTGTCTCAGAACACCCATTAGCTCACAAGTTAATCTCAAAACCCAGCCAAAAAACAGACAGGAATTAAAAAAAAAAGAAAAAATTGAAAAATTGTAAATTGACCAATTTACCTCTGCGAAATTTGCACAAACCAGAGCAAAATCAATTAAACCGGGTCCAAATCAATTAAACCGGCCCGAACCCGACCCAATCGCCCAAACCCGACCCAAACCCTAAAACCCTACCCAAACCCGACCCAAACCCTAAAACCCAATCCAAACCCGACCCAACCTATCGACCCGCCCCAAATCAACTCTCCCACTAAACCCTAAATTCCCGATTCAACTCCCCTCCCACTCTCCCTCTAATTTTCGCGAACTCATTTTATATCTTCTCACAAACCTCCAAAATTTTGAACTCCCATTTGATCTTCGGCGAACTAGTTAAACTTCGTACAACTTCGAAAATCTTCTCAACCAAACTTCGCGATTTGATCTCCTCGGAATCTCCCTTTGATTTCACTAAAACTCAACGACTTTTCTCAACCAAATTTCGCGATTTCACTAAGGTAAACAATTTCATTGTTGCTTAAAACGATTATCCAATATGCTGAATTTGTTCTTGTTTATTAATCAACAACATCGATCCTTTAAGTAGAGATAGGAAGCCACATATGTCGGCTACTCTATCACAAGTCTCGGATTAGATAAGCTACATATGTCGGCTACTCTACCACATATGTCGGCTACTTAAGAAACAGAATTTATCTATAATTCAAAATACACATAAGCTAAGATATACATGATTGGGTTTTTTTGTATATGAGTGTCATAAGGAAAACTATATATCATCAATCATTTGCTCAATTAAATACACATAAATTGATTAAGTTTTGTATAATGCCTTGCAGTGATGGCTAGAACAAGAGGAGGTTCGATGCACAGGAGGCAGTGGGAAAGGACACAATGAAGACGAACTGATGGATGACATATTCATCGAAGGCAGAACAGTAAGTATAACTAGTATAACTTGCTAGTTATACTGTATTTTTTGAAAAACTAGTAGAACTAACAAGTTATACTGTGTCGTATAACTAGTATAACTTGCTAGTTATACTGTATTTTTCGTAAAACTAGTAGAACTAGCAAGTTATATTGTGTCGTAATACTAGTATAACTAGCTAGTTATACTATATTTTTCGTAAAACTAGTACAACTAGCTAGTTATACTCTGTCGTAACACTAGTAAAACTTGCTAGTTATACTATAGTTTTTGTAAAACTAGTACAACTATGTAGTTATACTGTGGCGTTGATTGCTGAAAATATGTTTTGTGTTTCAGGATGAAGGACCGACTGCCCAGCTCCCTACCGGGATGTACTTCAATCCAATGGAGTACACCAAAAAGGTCAAGATTTCCACTCGTTGCTATGTGAAGCAGACGAAAGAGTTTTTTGAGGGGTTGCAGCCTCCACTGAGTGATGTGGAGAGGGCGTGGTTCGAGAACCACCCGCAGTTCGGACATATATTCCACATGCCCATGGAGAAAAACCACATGAGCATGGGCATGTGGATGTTGCTTCTTAGAACCGCTCGGACGGAGACCAAACGTGAAGTCTGGTTTATTGTGAACGGGGTCCCGGTGTGGTATGGGCTTAGAGAGCATGCACTGATCTCTGGGTTAAACTGTCGTATGTATGAGACGACAGAGTTTCGGGAAACTGTTGGAGGTACGAGGTTCAGGAGGAACTATCTGGGGCACTTGGGGAGGAGTGTCAGGAAGGAGGATGTGGAGGATATCCTGGTGAACTGGGGATCTCTTACACAGGACGACAAACGGCTGAAGATGTTAGTCCTGTACTTCCTCTGCCATGTCATCCACTCGCCGACCAAGGGCGGAACAGATGCAACGCCCATCGATAGCTTCCTATTGAGGGTTGTGGATGATCTTGATTTCTGCTACAGGTTCCCTTGGGGCAGATGGACCTTCGAAAACATGCTCCACGAGATCGAGCATACGATGAACCATTTCGGAGGCACGGTCTCGGGTATAACTTGGGTTATCCCTGGTTTCGTACTTCCTCTTGAGGTTAGTTTACATTTGTTAGTTTATGATATGTAAGTATTGTGTGGTTTTCTGACATTTACGCATATGTTTGTGGTTGTAGTTATTGGCTTTTGAGTCAATACCGACGTTGTATCGTAATTGCCGAAAGGCAATTCCAGACGCAGACCCAAGGTGTCCTCGGATGTGCAGGTCCCATTTCCAGCAACCCAACTTGAAAGGATATTCCTTCCCAACAATCAACAAACTCCTTGACAAAACCACGGTTAGTTAATGATTATGTAGTATATTCTGTAGTATAACTAGTATAACTTGCTAGTTATACTATATTTTCTGTAAAACTAGTAAAACTAGCAAGTTATACTCTGGCGTAATACTAGTATAACTTGCTAGTTATACTATATTTTCCGTAAAACTAGTACACCTAGCAAGTTATACTCTGTGATTTCTAATTTTTCTAATCAGAGTTAGTCGTTGATTGATTTGTTTTGCAGGAGATTTTCAGTACACTCTCTCCACGCACGGAGGAAGAGTGCAGTTTGCTGGCTGGAATGGCCGAAGAGGAGGATGAGGAAACTCACGATCTTGAGGTTGAAAACTGGAGACAATGTATCCGGGCTGGGAAGAGAATCTTGTTTGAAGCCATGTATAACCAGGATGTGGAAGCAAGATTATCTACTCCTCCTTCTGCTCCGACCCAAGCCCCAACTCCGCCTTCTGCTCCGAGACAAGCCATGCCTCCGCCTTCCGCTCCGAATCAAGCTGAGGTTGTTGATATGCTGAAGGCATTAATAGACGAGGTGGATCGGTTGAAGAGTGACATTGCTGGAGCAGGTATAACTAGTATAACTAAGTATAACTTGTATAACTCAAATAACCCGAATAACTTGTATAACTTGAATTACTGTTCAAATACAGGGTGCTGGTGGTGATGTACGTGATCAATCTGCAACCGTTGATGCTCCACCCGTTGATGCTGCACCCGCTGTTAGCCAGGTATAACTAGTATAACTAGTATAACTTGTATAAAAAGTATAACTAGTTTAACTTGCTTAACTGTTCAACTGTAGGCTGCTAGGACTCGTGGAGGTATTAGGAATGTATATGTGCGAACAAGTAAACTCACAACGGGTTCCGACCCAAGTCCGGCAGTGACGAGGGCGAAGGCGAGGAATGTTTGAACTCATTTAAGTTAAAAACTTAATTTACCATTTTCTATTAAGCAATGTACAACTCATTTAAGTTAAAAACTCATTTTGCATATCTGTTTAATTTATTTAATGTTATGTTTATATTTTCAAACATCATTAAGTGTTAAATTTTATGTTTATATGTCTCAAACATCATTAAGTCTAACATCACACTAAATATTATTATGCTTAAAACAACATCAGTTCTACTAGTTATACAAGTTATACTAAAATAACTTGAATTTTGACAATCTTACAAAGGACCAAAATATTTTTCGACCCTCTCCACAAGCTTAACAACCACTGCATTTTGCTCCCACATCTCCTTCTTCAACACCGCCACCTCCGCCTTGTACAACTCTATCTTTTTCTCCATCTCCTGGATATCATATTTCAGATTCTCACACTCTCCTTGTATAAGCTTGATCCCAACTTATTTTCCTGTGGAGACCATCGTTCTGTCGGTGGAAACAACATCAGTTCTACTAGTTATACTAAACTAAACAACTTCAGTAGTCATAGTACAGAAGTAATACTAGTTATACTAGTTATACTAAACAACATCGTTGTACCTTATACACTCGACATTTGAAATAGATCTTGTTTCGGGCATGTTCATTTGTTCTTTCCACGGTGATAGCTTCACCACAGGGACATTCATGAAGAATTCCCCCTTCACTATCCATGATGTATTCAATTCGCCTAAACATCTCACGGGTTTCTTCCTCGGAGTAGTCGGTGTCGTCCTCTTCGGTCCAAGACACCATGTAAGACCTAAAAGAAAAGAAAAGCATAAACATAATAGACGAATCTAAAATCAAATCCCGAATTTTTTTTCTACAAACCCTAACAATAGAGGATAACTTACTATGGGACAAGAAGTCAAGAGATGGGAGAAGATTTGGAGAGGGGAGAGGATAGTTAATCTAAGATGAGAGAAGATTTCAAGAGATGAGAGGAGAAATGAATGAGAGAGGAGAGAAAACGAGAGAGATGAGAGAGATGCCCGTCGGCGAGGGAAGAGGAAAAAGTGAGGAGGAGAGAGAAAAATCTTTTTTTTTGGTTTATATACCCACAAAATTAGGTCTGCACGTGTCCCCACAAAATTTTCAGACCTGGGCGCCAAACGAAAACGTGACAATTTCGACCTAGTTATACTACTAGTTGGCTGTTATACTAAATTACTACTAGTTATACTTTCGATGATTTTGTATAACATTTAGTTATACATAACCTTATAAATTTATTTTTTAGTTGTACAGTGAATAATAATCAATTAACTAATGACTCTAAGTGTTTTGTGTATTTAAATTCTAGAATAAATATATATATTCGTAGAACTTAGAGAGTCACACTAATGTTAACTTAGAAAGTCACACTAAAACTATAAGGAATAAGGTGGACGAATGTAATTATGTCTAAAAAAACTTATTTTAATTTTATTTTTAAGTTATATATAGAGTCATTCATCACTATATACACAAAATATAATCATCTTAACATCATTATACATTATCTTACTTATAAGAATATCTTACTTATAAGAATATTTTACTTATAAGAATCAAGTTTCATTATAAATTATCTTACTTATAAGAATTAAGTTTCACAAGAAGATGTTATGTCTTCTTTGTGGCCGCTTTAGAAAGATATAACATATACGTTAAAACTTGGTATATTATGAGATCGTTTTTTTTTGGCAAATTATGAGAATGT
Organism: Lepidium sativum; assembly: GCA_023374145.1. NCBI lineage: Eukaryota > Viridiplantae > Streptophyta > Magnoliopsida > Brassicales > Brassicaceae > Lepidium > Lepidium sativum. The sequence goes on from JAKUCM010002954.1 coordinate 62,204, forward strand.
TTTTTTTTTCCTTTTTTTTCTTCATTCTGAGAAAGAACAAAATATAAGTTTGGGCATGTTTAAAAGATGAGATTATGAATATATATACTCTGTAGAAAAATTTACAACTATAAAAATAAAAAGAGAGAGCCATAAAGCTATTCGGAAATAAACTAGTTTTGCTAGTTTCACGAGTTTTACACATACACATACATTTTCCAGAGAGAGCCATAAAGCTATTAGGAAATACAGTAGTTTTACTAGTTTCACAAGTTTCACGAATAATGGGAAATACTCAACAAATCACTGATTGACCTCATCTTCTGCTAGGTATCTGAATATCGGCGATTGGAACCTTTGTCTCGGCCTCCTTACGTTTGATGATCTTGGACGTGTCTCTCCTACCGATGGCATCCTTTTCACTTTTCTTCTTCCCGTTTTAATAATCCTGTCAGGTGGTTTGATTTCATTTTCTTTGATGTAATCCGGAACATCCCACTGCGACATCTCGGGCACCAACAAAATAGACCTGGTATACGCAAGTGCCCACAACTCTGACCAATAATATTTAGAACAAAGCTCATGTAATGAGATATTACGAGGTCGAGGTTCCATCTTATGGTAATGAATGAATGAAGCCAATGCATGGATACACGGATACTTTTCGATGTTGAACACTCTACAACTGCAGCTCTTCGATTCCAAGCAAACAAAATAATTCTTCCCATCACTACCGACGACATCGAATTCAAAGGTGTTAAGCGCCATCACAATCAACCTCTCGGCAACAGCCCATGAATCATGCATTATGTTCTCCACAAATGGCACCAATTTGTTTTCAATTGTACCTTTCGTTGTTTCCATCCGACGATCACAAAACCACTTCGCAAATGTTTTGAGGATTGTATCAAGCATGGGTATTAAGGAGAACTTCCATCTAGTATAACTGTCTTCAAAGTCTGGAAAAACCATGTCCAACTAGCATCGTTCTCTCCATCTAGTACACCATACGCAATTGGATAATGGTGTCGATTAGGATCTTGGGCAATAGCAAAAACTAACACACCACCATATCCATTTTTGAGGAATGTTGCATCTACAATAATCACTTTCCTCATCACTCTAAATCCCTCGATGCTAACTCCCAAAGCTATGAAAAGGTACTTGAACTTCCCATTCTCATCTACTTGCACATCTGTTACTGTACCCGCATTTGCCTTCTGTAACTCGTATAAATAGGAATGTATCATCTTGTAGCTTTCTTCCGGAGTGCCACGCAGCCTATCAATAGCAAGTTTTCTCCCTCTCCTCGTGGTGGAGTACGATATACTCACTCCAAGTTTTGTCTTCACAAGACCCATGATAACTTTAGGAGTTGGAGTGTTCATTTGTCCAGGAAAATCCTCTTGCAAGACACTTGCAACTATTTCTGGCGTGCAGTGCCTCTTTGTGCCACTACTCTCGCTCTGACTAGCCCGAGAGCATGTATGCATCTTTGTGTACTTTATAATCCTAAAAATATCCATATTTTTAATCTTTGATGCTCGTACACCCCATTTGCAGCCTTCTTTATTACATACAATCCACAACCGACTTGGTTCAGATCTTTTAATGGCAAAACAAAAGCTGTTGACAAATGATCCTCTATCCACAACTTCTTGCAATGTCTTCTTATCTTTAAATTCTTGATGCAAACTCAAACCTAAGCCGTCTTCCCATTCCTCTGCAAACTGACTACTCTCTACAGCGGGTGGACGTTCTACATAGACATCACCAATATCCGATCTCTCAACACTAATATCCAGACTTCCATCGACTGGCTCAATTTCATTCTCTCTAACTGGTGGAGAATATACTGTAATAGCAGTTGCTCCTCCCTCACCATCATTACAACCAACAGAGCTTTAAACTGCTATCGACACTTGTCTCGACATTCTTTCCTCTGGTTCTTCCGATCTAGTTATGACATCCACGAACAATGTTGCGGTACTACGATTATATTCATCAATGTAGGCTAGATAACCACACACATCCACATCATCACAGATACTCACTTCAACCTCATCTCTGACCGTAGGTCGGTAGAACCTCAACTGTAATCTAACCTTACTTTCATCTAAACCAAGCCTCTGATATAGACATTCTTCAATCATCGACAAAGTGATATCCTCTACCGCGTGCTTCATCAATATACAACTATTATGGTCGTTGCATTTAAACCATATCACGACTTTGTTGTTCATAATGCCCTGCTAAAACAAACAAAAAAATTGATTAACTTCTGTATAACTTATGTAGTTATATCAGTTTTACTTGTATAACTAATGTAGTTCTACCAGTTTTGTTTGTACAACTAATGTAGTTATACCAGTTTTACTTGTATAACTAGTGTAGTTCTACCAGTTTTACTTGTACAACTATAGTTCTACCAGTTTTACGCCACGTTTCACCCAATTGTTACCATATTCAATCAAGTCTTATACAAGCAAAATTCTACCAAATAACCAAAAAAATATTATCATTTATGAAATTAAGATTACCAACCCAATGCAAAAATGCAACTAAAGAATGTACAGCTGATTCAGTTATGTATAATTGGCCATAACCGTATAACTGATTCTAGTTATACTAGTTTAACTATCGCAGAAACCAACTTTTATCAACTCAGATTCCATCGATCGTTTAGGCAGTTCTAAATCTATAGTGCGCTATGTTTCAGCCTATACATTACAATTGTTACCAATGCCAAGTCTTATTAGAGCTAGATTATACCAAATAATCAACTAATTAAGCTGAAACATCAGCGCAATGCAGAAATGCAACTAAAGAATGTACAACTCATTCAATTCTGTATAACTGATTCTAGTTATACTAGTTGTACTATCGCGGAAACTGTTATCAACTCAAATTCGTTAGCTTGATTCTAGTTCTAAATCTATAATTGCTCTATGTTTCAGTCTAGCTCTAGTCTATCTTACCAATCTTAAGTTTTATTCGACCCAGATTCTACCAAATAACGAAAGCAAAATTATCAATTTCAATTTGAAATCCACCTTCTTATGCCCAAAGTGAAGAGGCAAATCAATAATGAAGGTATGGAGATTAACAAACGACGGTAATGGCAGGAGAGGCGGCGGAGGCGGCGGCGGTGCACGTCGGAGCCAGCGACGTTGCAACTCGAGACCCCCGGCGTCCGAGATTGAAGTTCGAACCCGATTGAGGAGGAGAGAGAAGCTAAGGGAGGGGAGGAGAGAGATGGAGATGAGAGAGAAGAAGCATAAATTTTTTATTTTTTTAAATAATTAATTTGGGTAATTTCATTAAGGTCAATTTTAAAATATCAAGTTTCATTAATAAGTTTGTATATAAGAGATTTGGTTTGTATATAAGAGATTAAAATTTTGAGAGAATGGAGTTATGAGATCATAGCCCTTTTTGGTCGGCAAAAGGGAAGAAAGCCTCCCCAAAACGTTTTGATTATGAAAAAATGAAAAGATTAGCCAATACAAACGAATCTGAAAACACCTATACCGATTATATCCTCTACCAAAATTGGAAGAAGATCAGCCGATGGAGAACTTGTTATCCTAACTGTAACTTAGAAGAATAATTAGCTAAACCATATGTTAGATGATTAGTTTCTTTATGCATATGCATAAGTCAAACTATCCAGTTCTTTAGAATAAAGTCGTAGCACAAACTGCCAAGATATACATGGGTTAATAAAACCAACTATAATCTTCGAATCCAGTGTTAAAACTCAACTATGCAATTGAGAGTCCATAATAAAGACCCCAAAGTTCCGGTAGAAGTGCAAAGCAAACACCAATGTTAACTAGAAAAACCTCGACACCAATTCCCATCCTCACTCGTAAGACTCCACAAGCAAAAGCCAACCCTGGATTACCTTTCGAAACATCATCCATGTTTAACTTAAACCAGCCATAAGTGGAAGGGGACCAAGCAATCAATCTCTCTATACGGGCAGGTCGAGCTTGTCATTCGCGATTGTTAACATAAGAGTTCCACCTTCTTTATTTTTCTCATTGACAAAGCTACTTTGTCTCGACACATCCATTGATGTTGAAAACATTACAATAACACCAACGCCAAACCCACCAAATCACTGTCGCAAAATATGTAGACTAATGGGTGTTCTAGGAACTAGCCATCTGAAAATCCATCTGAAAATTGACTGGTCAAAGAAAGACTACCGAGCGATACTAGGAACTAGCCAAGTCCAAATACCAAAAACTGCAGGACAGTCCCGCAATATGTGAATTAATGATTCTTCATCATTCCTACAAACTGAGCATATAGTGTACATACATAAGTGACGCCTATAAATTACGGCTTAATGAAAGATAAGCCACAGGAAAGTTTGAATCTTCTCAGGAACATGCACCTTCTAAATTCGATCATAGAAAGTATGCATATATGGTTTTGGATTAGCATCCGCAGTGATCAAAGAATGTGCAAATTTCACCGAGAACACCCCATTTAAAGAAGGCTTCCAAAAGATACGATCAGAAGCATTGGTAACTTGATCCACTACCACCAAGTATAGTTGAAGACAGATCTTCTCCAGAACATAAGGACTGATTAAATCCATAAGCCCACCCTCATTAACTACCAGGGAAACCCGTCGAGTTTTCAAAAATGATTCTGAAGAAACTGTTAAAACTCGAATCACCATTGGTGATAACATTATCCAATTGTGGTTTCCCCGTATAATGAAGACTATTTAAGCTCATATGAGAATCATCTAGTGGATTATTGAGTAAATTACTTGTACCCAAACTAGCGACTCTCGATGAACCATAATTAGTATTACTCATAGGCACATGTAAATCGCCAGTTCTTCCAACACGAAACACACCACCTTCCTTTTCAACATCTGCATTCTCTATTTGCAACCTCTTCAGTGCTGAAGAGGATTCTACCTCACCCCTCACTGGACCAAATACCAAACCTTTCGTTGGGAGAGAAACTTGTCTTGGCTTTGTTTTAACATCAACGACCTGCTTCCTAGCATTCGGTCTCTTATCTTTTCTGCCCAACTGAGCTGAGATCTTTGGGACATTAACAACATGATTTCCAGAGCCTGCATTTAACACTTTTCTAGTCAAAGTCTGTTCCTTATTTGGGATCACTTTCTGAATATTTATTTTTATTTTTTGGATCGACAGTAGCCTTGACAATGATAACTTCTGAATCTGAGACACCGGAGATATTATCAAATCGATTCATCTGAGAGTTACCATTCAATGGATCATTAAGAGTACGGAGAGTTGGTCTTGCCACATTACTAGATCCTCCTGAGACAGTCCCACCTGACTTATTCCCTAATCTTCGTACTTGTACAAAACCATCATCATCACTTGGCGCCAGAGTCCCTGAAGTAGCTTTAATAGGAACAACTGGGGATGCAATTTTAGTTTGTCAAACTGATCATCTACCACTGCTGGAGGACTACGTATAATTGAGGGCCAAGCATGTACTAGATATCCATATAAGCCACAACTTGAACAAATACTAGCAAGCTCTTCATATGTTACATGGTAACGATCCCCATTAACAATAACATATCCTATGAGAGGTTGCGACAAGTCCACCTCCACACAAATATGAGCAAATCTAGCTCTGCAAAAACTCAAATGGTACTGTTTACGCGCACTAGATTCCCAAGCCGCTACCAATACTCATAAGAACGACACGGTGATATACGCTAAAAGGAAGATTAGGAATACGAACCCACACTGGAGTCGTCGTAATATCATCACACAAATGATCAAACCCGAGACTCCAAACTTGCATTAGAAGATAGCTTCCCAATACCCTCCACGGACCGCAAGTTAAAGCCTCAATAAAATTTGAGTGATCATCAAAACGGACCAAGAAAAATTTGCGAGGGAGGTCAAGGACTACAAAAGAGCCACGAGTTTTCCACATCTCACGAAGTTTCTTATTCAGCAAAACCACATTGACGTTTCTCCTCAATACTTTAACAACTAAACACCTCTCCCACATCCTATACATAGCATTAATAACTTCCTGACCAACTGTAATAACAGACTCTTTACCCCTCCCATTAGGGAATTCCACCTTCAATCTTGATGTAACTGTTTTAGGGAACGGAAGACCACCTGATTTAGTCCTTGATACAGTCGATTATTGTTCGGACTTGGTAAAAGTTGTCACGGCACCTTCTCCGACCACGACGTTGGCCCGGCAGGTGTGATACTCAATTGTCACACCTTCCCCGACCTCTATCATACTCGTATCTTTAACCCTATTCTCTAAAATCATAGAACAGCTCCCGAAGCTGATGCTACCGTGTCATGTGTATCACCCGGCGGTCTCTCCATCTTTACAACCTCCGTCATAATAGCGTCATCAATACTCTTCCTTAGAACCTTAAAATCGCCTCCTTCCGCAGACATATCTTGGTTACAGATATGTATATCAAATTACTTTATAGAACGAAAAGTCACATAAATTTGTTCATAAACAATTTTAAAATTTTATTATATAAATTTTTATATTAACACGCTTCATGAACGAGTTTTCTGCTATAGAACGTTTTATTATCCATAGGAGAAGCACTCTTTTAGGATCCCAAAATTATCTGATTGTAAATTAAAAAAAAAAAAAAGAGGTGAGAGGTAAAACAAATCTTTTTATTTTTTATATTTTTCTTTCTTTTTCATTTTTGTGTCTAGAAATGAAACAAGAGAAATTTAAGCTAACAACTTCTTTTTTACCGTTTGCTTTCTCCTTCAACATCTTCAGAATCAATTCTAAGGCAATAGAGAGTTTCTAATGATCGTAATGGATGTAGCAAATGAAGATGCCACACGAGATTCAGAGAACATTGAAGATGAAGAGGCCATTGAAGAAGAAGAAGAATCGATAATCGATGAGGTTGTGGAAATTCATGAAGAAGAACGAATTGGTGGTGATGTGAAGGATGATGATTGTGGTGAATTAGTGACCGAGATTGTATCGGTGATTAAGTATTTGGATCAGATTAAGAATTATCGACGAACACAACTGAAAGAATGTTTCAATCTCGTTAGAAGATTGAAGATACTAATTCCATTTTTGGAAGAGATTCGCAGATCTCAAGAAAATTTCAAGCATTTTCTGAATCGTTTGAGGAAAGTGATTTTGAATGCTAAGAGATTATTAGAAACTTGCAACAGTGGAAGCAAAATCTTTCTGGTAAATTCAGTTTTAAATGACAATATTATTGTGAAGTTTTGATTTCTCTCTGCTATGAACCCTTTTAAATTGTTTCTAGTTTCTTATGATTTACAGGCATTGGATGGCGAATCAACAATGACATGGTTTCATTCGATATACGAAAAGTTGAATCTTCTTCTTCTTAAAACTCCTCTTGATGAAATGATGATCTCTAATGAAGTGAAAGAGGAGGTACCATTTTTTCTCTTCACTTTTCCAATAAGTTTCTGTTAATTGTTGTTTTTAAATTGAGATTTGGTTGTGATATAGATTCAATCACTATGTAAACAATTGAAGAGAGCAAAGAGAAGAACAGATACACAAGACATAGAGCTTGCAGTAGATATGATGGTGGTATTCTCGAAAACAGATCCTCGAAATGCTGATAATGCTATAATCGAAAGACTTGCGAAAAAGCTTGAGCTACAAACAATCGAAGATTTAAAGACGGAAACCACAGATATAAAAGATCTGATACAACACAATGAAAGTTTGAGTGTAGAGACTAAACAACATATCCTTGAACTTCTTAACAAGTTTAAGAAACTACAAGGTCTTGAAGCTACTGACATTCTCTACCAACTTGTTATCAATAAATCGATCCCCAAGTCAAAGTCTTTAGTATTACCTCATGAGTTTTTGTGTCCTATCACACTCGAAATAATGCAAGACCCGGTGATCATCGCCACTGGACAGGTAATGAATCCTTGGTTTTGAGTAATTCATGCTTGAAATATGTTTGTACCAACATTTCACTTACTTGTTTGTTTTATAGACATATGAAAAGGAGAGTATACAGAAGTGGTTTGATGCGGGGAACAATACTTGTCCAAAAACAAGACAGACGCTAGATCATCTCACTCTTGCGCCTAATTTTGCTTTGAAGAATTTAATTCTGCATTGGTGTGAGGAGAACAGTTTCAAGCTTCCAGAGAAAGAAACATTAAATGAGTCGAAAGATGAAGTATCTTTGCTGGTGAAAGCATTGTCATCAAGCCACTTGGAAGAACAAAGAAAATCTGTGAAGCAAATGCGTTTACTTGCGAGAGAGAATCCAGAGAACCGAGTTCTAATAGCTAATGCAGGAGGAATCCCTCTGTTAGTTCAACTCTTATCTTATCCTGACTCTGGAATCCAAGAGAATGCTGTAACAACTTTGTTGAATCTATCCATTGATGAGGACAACAAGAAGCTCATCTCGAATGAAGGAGCCATTCCAAACATTATTGAAATCCTTAAAAGTGGAAACAGAGAGGCAAGAGAGAACTCTGCTGCAGCTTTATTTAGTTTATCAATGCTTGATGAGAACAAAGTAACTATTGGATTATCGAATGGGATTCCACCTTTGGTTGAATTACTGCAGAATGGGACATTAAGAGGGAAGAAAGATGCTCTCACTGCACTCTTCAACTTGTCTCTTAATGCAGCTAATAAAGGTAGAGCCATTGATGCTGGTATTGTTAAACCTTTACTCAACCTTCTGAAAGATAAAAACTTAGGGATGATTGATGAGGCGCTTTCGATTTTTTTGCTTCTTGCATCACATCCTGAGGGACGTCAAGCCATTGGACAACTTTCTTTCATTGAAACTCTTGTAGAGTTTATAAGACGAGGCACCCCAAAGAACAAAGAGTGTGCAGCATCAGTGCTACTTGAATTAGGCTCTAACAACTCGTCATTTATCCTCGCTGCCCTTCAATTCGGCGTCTATGAACATCTTATAGAAATCACCAACTCTGGAACAAATAGAGCTCAAAGAAAAGCAAATGCCCTTATACAACTAATAAGCAAATCTGAGCAAATTTAGACACATTCTAAACATTACATCTTCTATTGTAATTATTGGTTTTGTAAATTGCTCTCTTTTGTTTATAATCATTCATTTGATTTTTTTATCAAACGGATGCTTCTTGTATATTTCTATTCTTATGTAAATGTAAAGCAAGAGACTTTAAACTTCCTCAATTCTGTGTAGAAACTGAGAAGCAAATTACTCATTGTATCTCAAAATACATTAGATAAGTAAAAAAATTCTGTAGATAAAAGCTATGCCATTGTATCTGTAGCTGAGAAATAAAACAACCATGGATTTAATCGAAATCCACAACCAGAACAAACAATCCAAACTAAGTTCAACAAATCAAAACCCGCAAATTTCGGTTTCTTACAAGAATCCATACCAAAGCAATATCAAACAAGCTTTCAGATTCTTCTACCTCTTCTTGTAGTAATAGTCTTCATTGCACTTACAGCGACATTAAGCGAAAGTGGTGGCTTTCGATTCTCCTTGGTCATACTCCTCAGAGAATACCTAGGTGTAGTAGTCTCCACCATTGATACAGTTTTCTTAATGCTCTCAAGCTGTTGCTGCTTCTTAGAAGTTCCTCTTCTCTTGTTCGTCATTGGTTCATGATTCACTCCAAGATTGTAAGGAGTTCCTTTCACTATTCCTTCTACGGTTTCTTCTCCTTTCTTCCTCCTCAATCGGTCGTTCCTTCTAGCTGAATACTCCTCATAAAACCTTCCTCTCTGGAATACTGGAATTGATTCCACAGCCAAATTCTCCAGATTCGAACCAAAAACTCTTGGTTGTTTCTGTTTCTCTTCTTCCGCTCTCTCTTCTTTCACCATTTTTGCTAACGCATGTATCTCCCTTGAGATTGCCGAATATTCAATCGGAGTTTTAGGGTTTAGATTTACATCACTCAATCTTCTTCTCGGCTTCTGAGAACCTGATTTTTTGAGGCAGAGAATCAAGAATTGTTTTTACGAAATTCAATTGAATTTGGGATATTGAGATCGAGAAACTTGAATACCTGGTGGTGTTTGCAGAGATGGTTGGAGAACTTGTCGTGATCGGAGACGGATCGGTGATTTTGGAAGCGGTGGTTTCAGGTAAGATCTCATCCTCGACATCGCCAAAAACCTTGTTTCAGAGATTTCAAAATTTCTGGAGAGATAGAGAAAAATGAAAGAGAGAGAGACTGAGTAAAAGAGTTTTAATATTCTTTTTGTAATTGAGAGGAGGAGCGCTCTTGTAACGGTCGTATTTTCTTTGATCTAACGGTCAAGATTGTTCCATATTCAAATGGAAAGATTTCTTTTCCAAATGGAAGGATTTCTTTCCCAAAATAGTTTCCAAATAAAAATTGGAAAATAGACATTGAGGGAAATTGTGAACTATAATTATAAAACAGTTTACATTATTTTTCTCAAAACATCTAAATAAAACTTTATTAACTCGAAAAATGATAATCCTCATTTGAGGATAGAATCACCAGGCCGAGTCCAATGATGTGTTTCTGTAGGTTGCAGAGAATGTCGTTGATTGACTGTGTTGTAGCTATCTCCAAGAGAGATAAATTAGTCCATTCCAAAGCATCAGAGTTACTCGCACAGACAGTTTTGTACCAGCTCTACGCTTTTTGTTGATAAAGAAGAAGATTTCTACTCTTCCACATCTCCACAAAGTCCATAGAGGAAGTTATTTACCAAAATCTGATAAGCCAAAACTCTCCATATGACATGCTTAATTTTTGGTGTAGTTTTTAAGCCCCAAATGTTCTGTTTGAGTTCAATGGATCCACGCCGAGGACGTATCTCTATGTCTAGCAATAGCCAGATTTCACTGTGTAATTCCCATCTTTAGTATAATGCCAACCAATAATGTCTGCAGCTGCATAAGGATGTATACAGTTTTTCACAATTTCTGCAATATCCGCTTGGAATACGGAAGCTTGTAAGAGAGGAATATTCCAATTACGTCCATCCGAAGTAATAAAGGCCTTGTTCTTTTCGTAGTCGCTGGCGACAGCGACAGCGATTCCTATTTCAGTTTTATGTTCTTTTAGCAGTCGCTGCTACTAGTCGCTGCGACCAATCGCTGTGTTGTTCTTTTTGCAGTCGCTAGCGACCAGCGACTAACAATTTTTTTATAATATTTGTGAAATTTTTAATTTATAATTTATAATAAAAATTAATATGTAATATCAAAATAAAAAATTTAAATAATAAATTTTAAAAAATTGTAATAATAAAACTTAGCAAAAAAAATAAAATATAAGTTAAAATTTTAAATAATGTAAAATATAATATTTTAATTTTTAAATATAAAAATATGTATATCATTTAACATTTTTGTTATATTTAATATTTTATTTATATAAAAGTTTATTAACATTATACATTCATATATGAAATATAACAATTTATTATCTATTATTATCTATTAATATATAATTTGTATATATGATATACAATTATTATATTACTAATATTTTTAAATTAGAATAAAGTAAAAAATATAGAACAAAAAATTATATTGTATATTAATTTTAAAAAACTAAAAATATAAAGAATATAATATAGTAAAAAATTAACAACAAAAATTTATATTATATATTAAATTTTTATAATTTTATTTATTTATTAGTTTATATATATGTAAATTATATATGAATTTTTATAAAATTTTATAGGTAGCTTCAAAATTTTAATTTATTTTATATATTTTTGTATTTTATTTTATTTATTTTAAAAATAATTGGTGAAAAAAAATTAGAAAAAAAAATTTTAGTCGCTATATTGTTCTTTTGGCAGTCGCTGAACCAACGACTGATCTCAGCGACTAGTCGCTGAATTTTCCAGCGACTGAAAAACGCAGTCGCTGGTCGCTGGCGACTGGTCGCTGCGATCAGTCGCTGGTTTAGCGACTGCCAAAAGAACATGATTTGGTCGCTGTCGCTAGCGACTGCGAAAAGAACATGACCAAAATCTGAGACCAAATTCACAATTATTCGGACTTCCTGAAATTCGTCGTGGCGGTTTTACATTGTTTTTGACCAAAAAAATAATTTACTTTGATCCACTTTAGAAGATTATGAGGTGTCAAGCGCGGAGAAAATCCGACCGAATCTGTGTGCCATAGTCAAACAATGTTCAATAAAACTCCAAAATGTAACCGATGATGGAGAAACACACAACCTTTAAATAGACATGGGATCGATTTCAAATCCCAATCCACATCACCAGAAGATCCTATATGTAACCACCTGGAACTGCCATCGACAGTTTGGACAAATAAGCGAAGAATTTGGGAAGGAATATTGAGAAGAAAGACACATATATTAAGAGTCCCTTAAATTTTATTTTTTTTTGTCAACGACAAATTATATTGAGCCACAACTAGCCGATCTAATAGCCAAACTCCTACAAAATGTAGACATAACTACTCAATACCGGGTTATGCACTGCTTTAAATGGACTTACCGTCTGCCACTAGGCTAGATGACATCTTTTCTCTGAATAGTCATCTAGCCTACATAATATAGGTGGTGGGACTCGATCTCTGGTTGTGCAAATGAGCGGCCTGATGTGGACTTACCGCCTGCCACTAGGTTAAGAGCCATTTGCAAACTCTCCCCTCTTTCTATTTGTTTAATATTATACATCTCTAAGATATCACCAATGATAGTGGTCTTAGAGCATCTGTAACGCAAAAACCCTTAGGGGTCTCTTCAGAAAAAAAAAAAAATTAAAAAAGTGTGGCGAACCCGGCTCTTAAAAAGTGTCTATTTAAGAGTCGGGTTTGCCACGTGGCGAACCCGGATTGGCTCATTTTTTAATTTTATTAATTTTATTTTTTTCTTAAGAAACTCCTAAGGGTTTTTGCGTTACAGATGCTCTTAGTGATGATTCTTAACAAATGTTAGACTATTATTGGATAATTTATTTTATAATTTAAATAAAAATTAAATTGTTATAAAAATATTATTAATTTATTGTTTAGAGATTTAAACTAAGAGACTCAACATTGGAGGTGGTTTTACTCCCATCTTTATTAACTAATAAAATAATCATAAGAAAATTTACCTTAAACACGAAGAACCATTCAAATCAAACCGAAATAACTGAACTATAAGGATAGTTTGTTAATCCGTCAGCAAGATAATTAAGTTTTCTATACACGTAAGAAATGCAAATAATCCAGTTTCTAGAGATTAAGTCATAACACAAACATACTAAAAACGACAGCGGATATTGACTTCTCATGCTCGAAGAATTCCATAATATACTCCGCACAACTCCGGTAAAGAAGATTATACTTGTTGGAGATTTTCCTCTTTAGTCGATAGCGAAGAGAAGATCAGAAGGTGTGTGATGTTTTGAACAGACGATACAAGTTTGATGTTGAGTCTTCAAGCTGCTTCAATGGAGTCGAAGAATGATTCTTCTGAACTTAAAAGAACTTTTTCCACACACTCATCTTTTGTGAAAATCAAGTTCAATCAAGAGTTATCTCCACTTCAATGTCTATGATTCTGTTTATATAACCGAACCCAAGAATCGACGCAGAGATTGGAATCAAGAAAGAAAGTCTTCATTATGTTTCTGTCGATGTTCCAGCAGCTTCCACTCTCACTGTAAATCGCAACAAGATGAAGAAGTGTTTCTTCAATTTATTTACTTTCTTCTTGGTTCGGTTTCTCTTAACCGTAAATTGAATTTTTGGTTTAACTTGTTAAACCGATTGGTTTAATTAGATTTCAAATAAAGATTGTAAAACAACGTGTAATTATTCAACAATCCCCCACTTGTTTTCATAATCTTCATTTCGAATCCATTAGATGTTTATCAACTTGAATCAAGGATTCTCATAGACATTTGCACGTCGAGTGTATAATGTATACATAGTATAAATCTGTTGAGTATTCTACATAGATCTACCAATGTTCTAGTGTTGAGTTTTGGTATTCAAGATCCATTTCACTTGTTCATATTCCATTCTTCTGACTTGTATACTCTTGAATTTTTGCTTCTGCCTTTACATGATTACTCGAACCTTTTGGTAAACTTGAACCTTCTTGAACCATGTGTTTCAAGTCAATGAGACACTTTGGTGTGGTGTTACCAAGAGTTCATAATCTTGACTCATTGAAGACCCATTTCCTTAGCTGTTTCCAGGACTATCCTTCCACACAAGCCTTTGGTGAATGGGTCAGCTACATTATTAGCTGACCTGACATATTCCAGTGAAAGTACCCTTGCTTCAAGCATCCCCCTTATCACCTTATGTCGCAGTCTTATGTGTCTCTTCTTCCCATTATACAACTTATTCATGGCAACTGCCAAAGCTGCTTGTGAATCACACCTTAGAGACACAGATGAACATCCTGTGTCGTGTATGGGAAGATCTGACAGCACATTTCTTAACCAGTCAGCCTCTTGTCCAGCTAGTTCCATGGCTATCAATTCTGATTCCATTGTTGAACGTGCTGTACAGGTCTGTTTACTGGACTTCCAGGAGATTGTACCTCCTGTCATGATAAAAACATATCCACTCGTGGAGTTTATCTCATCATGATCTGTCACCCAATTGGCATCACAGTAGCCTTCAAGACTACATGTTGAGCCTCTGTATTTCAGACTCCAATCAATTGTACCCTTTAGATACCTTAACAGTCTATACATTGCTTTCTAGTGTTCATTACTTGGGCAGTGAGTATATCTACTTAGTCTACTTACAGTGTAAGCTATGTCCGGTCTTGTACAATTCATAAGATACATAACACTTCCTAACACCTTGGCGTATTCACTCTGATTCACACTTTCTCCTTTGTTTTTACACAAGTGAACAGATGAATCATATGGTGTTCTGGCAGGTTTTTCATTCCAATAACCGAACTTAACTAGCACCTTTTCTATGTAATGAGACTGACATAAAGCAAAGCCATCAATCAATTTGCGTACCTTGATTCCAAGTATCAAGTCTACTTCTTGCAGGTCCTTCATTGCAAACTTGGAGCTCAGCATGGTTTTTGTATCATTCACCACTTCAAGGTCTGAACCTAAGATCAGCATATCATCAACATACAAACATATTATCACGTATTCCTTGTTGATTTTCTTACTGAAAATGCAAGTATCCCCTGAATTGGACTGAAAATAATTTCTCAGCAATGTTAGACTAAATTTTTTGAACCATTGTTTGGGTGCCTGCTTAAGACCATATAGTGACTTTTTCAATCTACAAACTTTGTTTTCTAGACCCTCTACTACAAACCCTTCAGGTTGATGCATGTATATCTCTTCATTTAAATCTCCATTTAAAAATGCAGTTTTAACGTCCATTTGGTGAGCTATGAGATTATGAGATGCAGCTACAGCAAACAATAGTCTAATAGAGGCTATCTTAGATACAGGAGAGTAAGTGTCAAAGTAATCTACTCCCTGTTTTTGTGAAAATCCTTGAGCCACCAGTCTGGCCTTAAATTTGTCAATTGAACCATCCGACTTTAGCTTCCTCTTTAGAATCCATTTACACTTTACAGCCCTGCAACCAATTGGCAAATCCACAAGTTCCCATGTATGGTTAGATATTATAGATTCAAATTCATTATTTAGTGCTTCTTTCCAGAATACAACATCTATTGATTTCATTGCAGCAGCATAAGACTTAGGATCTTCCTCTATCAAGAATGTGTAAACGAATTCTTCACTTAATTCTTCATGCTCTGTAAGAAAGTTAGTAATAAAATCTGGTCCAAATGAAGCTTCACATCGGTTTCTTTTGCTTCTCCTGAGCTCAGATGTGTCTTGTTCTAATTCAGTTATGCTTCTTTTCCCTGGTTCTTTAACTGAAGGGAGGCTCATCGCATTCTTGAATGGAAGTATATGTTCAAATAACTCTACATCTCTGGATTCCATTACCTGACCTAGTGTGTGTGTTTTGACATCAAAAACTAGACATCTATATGCTGCACTGTTTTGAGCATAGCCTATAAAAACTGTATCTATGACTTTCGAACCAATATTGTTTCTCTTAAATTCTAGAATTCCTAGTTTGGCTAGACACCCCCACACTCTAAGATGTTTTAGACTAGGTGTGTGACCTTTCCACAGTTCATATGGAGTAGTAGAAATACCTTTGTGGGGAACTCTATTCAGTATGTAACAAGCTGATAAAACAGCTTCCCCCCATAATTGATCACTAAGTCGAGATCCTATAAGCATTGCATTCATCATGTTTTTCAACGTCTTGTTCTTCCTCTCAGCAATTCCATTTTGCTGAGGGGTATATGGAGCTGACAGTTCATGAATGATGCCCTCACCTGTGCAGAATGATTTGAATTTATCTGAGGTGTACTCACCTCCACGGTCCGATCTCAGTCTTTTGATTTTCCTGTCAAGTTGCTTCTCAACTTCTGTTTTATACTGAACAAAAATGTCAAATGCTTCATCCTTTGTTTTCAAAAGATACACATATGCATACTTCGAAAAATCATCTATGAATGTAATATAGTATGATTTTCCACCTCTGCAATGTCAGTATGGATTAACTCAAGAAGACATGAAGACCTTAAGACAGGATTACTAAAAGGTTTTCAACTATGTTTAGCATCAACACATGTTACACATTTCTTCAGATTCAATCCTGTTTTGACATCTATTACACCAGAATTCTTAAGTCTCATTATAGATTTAGCATTTAGATGTCCTAACATATCATGCCAAGATGCTAAATCACACGACACATAAGCAAACTTATCATCTTTATTCATGGTTTCGGTTTCCATTACAAATAAGTTGCTGATACAGAATGCTTTGCCTACATACTCACCATGCCTAGTCAAAATCATCTTACCAGCATCTATTGTTTGTTTGATTCCAGCTAGCATTAATAGACCACTAGAGATCAAGTTTCTACGCATTTCAGGCACTAGGAGTACTTTAGTTAGAGTTAAGATTTTTCCTGATGATAAGTTCAAATCAACTTCACCTATACCATTTACCTTTACTGCACTTGCATCTCCCAAGAAGACATTCTCGCATCCAGATTCATCTAAGTTTTTAAAGAAGGCTCGTTGGTTGCAGATGTGTCTCGTTGCACCAGAGTCAATGATCCACTCTGTCTTGTCTGTTGTGGAGTTTACTTCTATCACTATGGCGATGATTGTCTCAGCTACAAGGGCTTTAGCTTCCAATCTGTCATTCCTTGTCACAATCGGAAGTTTGCAATCTTGTTTTTTATGTCCTTCTTGATTGCAGTTCCATCACTTGATCTTTCTCTTAAACTCCTTTGATTGTTTTGTACCATTTCTCTTCAGTTTCTTCTCGTTATTTCTCTTCTTGTAGTTTCCTTTGCCCGAGTGTCCTTCGACCAGATTAGCATTACCATTCGGATAGTTGGACTCGAATGATTTACCTTGAAATAGTTGATTGGCATCTTCAATCATGATGTCAGAGATAAGTTCATCAAGATTCATCTTTTTCTTCTCATGTTTCAGTCTTGATCTATACTCATTCCAATACTTTGGTAATTTGTCGATAAGAACCATGGCTGCGAGGTTGTCATCAATCATCATCCCTTCGGCTTGAATCTTTGAGATGATTGCTTCATAGTCGTGTAGTTGATCCAGGATAGGAAGATCGTCTTTCATAAGAAACGACGTCCATCGCGAGGTTACGTATTGTTTCTTACCCTCATCTTCTGCACCGTATTTCTTCTTAAGACTTTCCCAGATTTATTTTGCTGAATCGAAATTGACATAGATGTCAAACAACCTCTCTGAAAGATGACGGAGGATATGTCCTCTGCAACATCGGTTGTTCTCAGAGTAGTTCACTTCTTTTTCTCCTTTTACATCTTTTGATTCGGTGGAATTCTCTGATTCAATTTCGGCTAATACCTTGGTTTCGTCTTCAATTAGAACATAATCAATTCCTATTTCTTGAAAGAAGAACAAGAGTTCTTCTGACCATCTTCGATAAGTCATCCCTGTGAGCGGCTGAAGTTTTGACAGATCAGGAACAGCACCGAACCTCACCATCGTATGTGTCTTCAAGAAGATCGAAAGTTCTTTTAAGATTGTTGGAGATTTTCCTCTTTTGTCGATAGCGAAGAGAAGATCAGAAGGTGTGTGATGTTTTGAACAGACGATACAAGTTTGATGTTGAGTCTTCAAGCTGCTTCAATGGAGTCGAAGAATGATTCTTCTGAACTTAAAAGAACTTTTTCCACGCACTCATCTTTTGTGAAAATCAAGTTCAATCAAGAGTTATCTCCACTTCAATGTCTATGATTCTGTTTATATAACCGAACCCAAGAATCGACGAAGAGATTGGAATCAAGAAAAAAAGTCTTCATTATGTTTCAGTCGATGTTCCAGCAGCTTTCACTCTCACTGTAAATCGCAACAAGATGAAGAAGTGTTTCTTCAATTTATTTACTTTCTTCTTGGTTCGGTTTCTCTTAACCAATTATTGAATTTTCGGTTTAACTTGTTAAACCGATTGATTTAGTTAGATTTCAAATAAAGATTGTAAAACAACGTGTAATTATTCAACAATACTATATGCCAATATTAAATGAGAACCCCTCGCACCATTGACCTGCACTATCTTTGATGACGTCCCTTACAGTTGTTGGTCATTGGTTACCACGTGAAGCATTGTCGATGTTCAACTTTATCCACCCTTCACTCGACTTTGACAACACAATCAATCTCTCTACTCGCGGGTTCGGGTTATGTAAACTTCTCTCAGTTGTATTTGTCTTTGAAACCTCCTCTGTCAAGTCTCGAAGAAACCAAACTCGATCCCTACATGTGCCCTTACCACTAAAGATGTTCGCACATCTCCTTTTCCACCTTCGCCATAGAGAAAAATATATCCCAGCTATAATTCCCTACCAATGAACTCTTCCCAAGATTCTCATAAACCATTCCAAGAGGGACAACTCAAAGAACCTTCTTTGCAATCAATTTGGTAAGACACGAGTCCAAATTCCCATCATTGCAAGATAATCACGAAGAATATGGAGAATCGTCTCTTCACCACTTTGTACACTTGACACAGACTTGAATTACTTGGATGTCTGCAGCATCTTCCAGAGTTAGTTATCAAAACTTGGTGCATTGTAAACCATAAGAACGTTTTAACACGTAAATGTTCGCATCCGTAAATATTAGTTTCTAATATTTTTAGTATATTATAAATATTTTTTATATTTAAAAAACTAATAATTTATAAAATCAAATTAATATTTAATACTTAAAATATATTTTATAAATATTGTAAAAATATACACATTTATTATTTTATATTTATTTTAATACATTCATTATATCATGATAAATAAGATATTTAGTGATATTATAAAACCCAAGTAATGGATGCAATTTGATTTTTTATTTTTTTCATAAAACTCACTAACTAGTTTTTACCTTCTTTATCCGAATGAAAATTCATATAACTATCTATTTTAAATTCAATAATCATATATCTCTAGCCATGTTTTTGTGATCCAACCATTGGTTATATGATTACAAAATTTCATACATTAAAACAATTTTAAAATAGTATGTGAACTTATAACAATCATCAGAAAAATGTATGCATGTGCAATAAAATATGTAAATGTATAACAATGATAATATAAATGTGTAATTTATGAAAAATAAACAAATTTTTGTTGTTTTTTCTCTAACTATTTATCTTTTGTAAAATTTTAGGCAACAAAGTGATTGCAGAATTGCATTACATTATGTTATTATACATATTATACTGATTGATTGATAAAATTTTTGATATAATTGCATTAGATTATGCCACTAAACAAGTTTTTGTTGTTTTTGTCTAATGATTTTCTTTTTTGTAATTTTTTAGGCAGAAAAATGATTGCAGAAAATGCATTACATTATGTTAGTATACTTGACAACTTTTTTGACATAATTGCATTAGATTATGCCATTAAGCAATTATGCAGCTATAAATAGAAGTCAAAATTTTAATCTTTTTTCTCTATATATCTAAAAGTCATTTGCTTTCTATGAAACTTTTGTCTCTAATGGGTTAATTAGACCATCTGCATTAAGGTTTAAGGGGGTTTGTGGCTTAGGTTCCAATGAACTTTAATTAAAAAAAAAGTAAATAATGAAGAGCCGGGTTCGCCAGAGGGAACCCGCAAGAGACGGGTTTGCCACATAGCGAACCCTGATTGGCTCCATTTTTTTAATTATTTTTTTTAAGAACCCCTAAAAACTGAATTATCAAGGATTTATTTAAGAAACTCTTATTATATTATAATATTAATATTTTTAATTTAGTTATTTAATTTATTTAAAAAAAAAATTCTTCAATCACGTACCGACACATGGTAAAAAACTCATTTTTGAGTTTCTTATTTAATAACCTTTTATTTTTCAATTTCTTCACTTTTTATTATTTTATTAATATTTTTAAGTTAAAAAACTTATTAGAAATTACCAATTGCTGGTTTAAGGGATTCACTAATTTGGATGTTCTTAGTTATTACTGGAATAGTAACAAAAAGAAATAAATGTCTAAAAGTCTCTCGCTTCCTCTCGAACTTTTTTCAGATTTCTAATTTATATTACGGTGAACAGTATCGGTGACTCCATTAGCACCATCGCATCGCGTTCACCGTTTTTGCTTCTACGACAAAGCAATCTGTCATCTATTCTGTAAAAATTGGTTGATAACAAAATCCCGAGTGTTTCTTCGGTCTTTGCTTCGATCTGTAAATCGATTTTATGCAGATCTCTTTTCCCAGCGAATCATATCTTCTTATGTAGCTTACCAGAAGATTTCTTTATAGAAAAAGATCAACAAATCGGGTTTAGATCTTCCGACGATTGTACAACGTTCTCTTTTTTTTTTTTCTGTTAAGTCCACTGAAATTTAGCCCACTAAACCTACTATCAATGAAATCGTGTTCGACAAGAAAAAGACATATAATTTTAAATCCATTTAAATGTAAATTGTGCTGGTCAAATCCGTTACAGATTGCGGATTGAGCGAGCATGTTTTGTTTTTTTTTTTTTGTCAACGGAAATCTCATATAAGGTGCAAGTGCAAAGAAGTCGTAGTACAATCAACTATATCCCGTCACGGGAACAAATCTCGTTAGAGAGTCAGCTCTATAGTTGAGTATGCGTGGAATCGTAGAAAACAAAAAGAAAGAAAATGAAGAGCGAAGTCGTGCGAATTCTTCTTGAAAAGGAAGAAAGCGAGCATGTTTTGTTTGTAAATCAAAAAATTAGTCTACGAGTTACGGATCAATATAAAATAATTATATATATATATATATTTATAAGTGTTTTTTATATAATTGTTTTAAAAATACTTTTTAAAATAAATAAATATAGCAAGTGACATTTAGCCTAATGGCAGGTGGTAATCCACAAGAGGCATGCACACTTGCATATCCTGGAATCGAGTCCCCCGCTTGTATTTGCAAGAACTTGACTAATGGACCAGCCATTTGTAACCTATTGTTAATAAAAAAAAAATTATAGAATCCAATTAATTTGCGGGTGAAACTAATAAAACCGTTTTCATTACTGATTTTAATGGAGAAAACATCCTTGGAGTACAAAAAAACGTTTTCAAAAGATAGAGTTTAATGATTTGATGAGGTTAAAAAGTAACATAAAATAAAAATATATAAAAACAATATAAAGGCAAAACGATTGCAGAAGCTGATCTCTGAGTCTGACTCGATTTGATTGGATTGCAAAATTAGATCCATTTCTCTCTTTCGTTTTTGTTCGATTTGTTTCGATTGAAGAAGAAATGAGATGAAATCCAAAGAACCATGCGAATTCAATATTGAAGAAGACGTTCGTTTCTTCCATTTTCTCTCGTCTCTTCTTCTCTCTCGAAACGGCGATGCGTCACTCTCATCTTCTTCTATGTTATGCAATCTTCTTCCTCCCACCATTGTTATTGCTCGTTTTCGGCGAACCTATCCCTTCCCTTACTCCCATTAACTGGGATCTTTACCACTCCAGGTGATTTCAGGTTTCTTTTGAATGATTCGAATATAATCGAGTTTCAATTTATCTTAGATTTAGATTGATTCATTTCTTTTAGTTAGCTTAGACCTCAGTGCTAGGTTTTGCCTCTCTTCAAGTGTTATTTAATCACAAATTGAGAGATTTGAGCTTCGTTTATTTTTAACACTCACTTCCTTACTGTTTTTTTTTGTTTTTTTCTGTTCATAGAAGTTGAATTCGATTTTAAATTCATTATGTATGTTATTGTAGTGATGATTTAGTGCATCAGATAAATTCTTTGGTACATCGACATCCAGATAAATTCTCGGTTAGTGCCATTGTCATTAAAATATTTAGGGTTCTTGTATATTTTTTTAGCACAATTTTTGAATTGGTCAATATTTTGTGTTCACAGATTGAGTTGATAAAATCTGCAAACAAAGGCTACAATGCAGAGGTCAACGTTGTTACTTATTGTCGTGGTGGAAGAGAGAATGATGACAAGTCAAACTTTAGGATCCTTCTTGTAAGTTCTTTGATTTCTCTGTTTAAGCTATTAAATTAAGACTAGGTATATCGAATGATTAATGAATTTAATCTTCTGGTTTAAGTTGAAGTACTCTATATAGGTGAAGTTTCTTCATAATTTGGGTAATACCTCTTTTTTTGACAGATGATTCCTTTTCTTCCAGACTTTTGGGCAGCATGGAAGAGAACTTATTACCTCTGAAGTTGCCTTTCGGATTTTGTCAATTTTGAGTGAAGAACAGTTCCTACCAAAGATGAATGGAGCAACTTTGAATAGTACTCTAGACAAGCTGGTAATAAAGGTAAGTGTGTCTGATCCGTGCAATATCAGTTTATCGTTGTAGTATTTGATGGAATCACTTACTTACAATATGCTGCTTTTATTTTTTCAGTTGGTTCCTATAGAAAATTTGAATGGTCGTAGACGTGTTGAAGCTGGAGATCTTTGTGAGCGCAGAAATGGTAACTGTTTTTCTCTTTTCAATACATGATTGTGAATGCGTTTTTTTAAGGGTTTCATTTCTATCTTATCTGTACATGAAAGGAAGAGGAGTTGATCTGAATCGAAATTGGGGGGTTGACTGGGGTAAGAAAGAAAAGGTACTTTTTTTTTCATTTCGCAATCCGTTCCATTCAAGATCCCTTGTTAATAAGTGACGTATTTTGGTCCCTTTTTCCAATATTCCCAGGATTATGATCCATCTGAAGAGAATCCAGGAACAGCACCATTTAGTGAGCCCGAAACTCAAATCATGCGGAAGCTAGCCCTATCGTTTGATCCTCACATATGGATAAACGTACATTCTGGAATGGAGGTAATATTTCTCCATCATTGATGGCCATTTCATGCAAAAAGCCCCTTTCTTAAGTCAGTCAAATCCTTCGCTTGTAGCTGCTTCAACTTCCAATTTTATTTCACAAAGTGTTCATCAACACCAAAACCAGCTATAAAATTAACAAGAAAACAATATTCAAACCAATTAGATTTTTGCAAACCTCCATGAATCATCAGACATTAATAAGTTCTATGATCATGAGCTTTTACAAATTTTGGTTATGCACCGTTTTTGCCTTCTTTGCCCATAAACTTCTTCAAAATCCTAATCTTATCCCTTAACTGGCTTTTGGTTGCTTTAAAGCTAATCGAGTTATTGAGGAATTCGTTAAACCCATTTGTATCTTCATGCCGGGACTTCACTGTATTAGCTTTAAAATCAATTATTCTTTGTAAAACGGAGCTTTCATCGTCCTTTGTCAACATTCTTTGAAGTCTCAATTTCGCTGTCATCGCTTGAAGAAGCTGTCAGTGAATCTTCCAAATTTTTGAAATGCTTCTTTTGACTCGATTAGCTTTGTTGCAACTAAGAGCCAGTTAACTCGATTAGCTTTGAAGAAGAGGTTTATGGGCAAAGAAGGTAGGAATAGAGCATAACCAAAATTTGTAAAAGCTCACGATTAGAGAATTTACAAACGGTTTAAGCTTTTGAATCCGTTCTTAAGTCCAATGGTGTATCTAAGAAGAGTTAGAATAAGAACAAATTTGATAATGAAACAAGAATTATTGTGTGATATTACCCTCATGATTCATGGAGATTTGAAAAAATCTGATCGATTAGGGAATTGTTTTCTTGGTAAGTTTATAGTTGGTTTTGGTGTTGATGAACACTTTGTGAAACAAAACTTGAGGTGGTTCTGATCGAAGATAAGGAAAAGATTTAAGCCAAGGTGAAGCAGCTACAAGTGAAGGAATTTGACTTTGTCTTGGAAAAATTATCTTTTTGCATGACATGACATTAATGACGGGTGAAGCATTGAAGATGTTTACTTTCTTCTTTAATGCTTTAAGCATTGCATGGATATTCACATTTGTGTAAATTGTAACATAAAAATCTTCATCTGGTATATATTACATATTTGTTGAGAAGTTTGATATTGATTTGTCATATTTTCAGGCTTTATTTATGCCATATGACCACAAAAACACAACACCAGAAGGATTGCCTTCACAGAAGATGAGGGCCTTACTTGAACAACTGAATAAGTTTCATTTTGGCTTGCTCCGCTTCGTTAGAAATTCCTGATGGAGAGACGGTGGTTTTGCGGTTCCAAATCTAGAATTACCGAAATGGTTTTGAATTTCACCATCGGGACCAAAAAGGGAAAGCAAAAATAAGAAGAGGAAGATGGTAAAAAAAACAGGCAGGCGAGAAAGAGAAAATAAACTGTCAACGACCAAAAATACCACCGATAAAGACGAAAAAGATTGGCACATGGTACAGCTACAGATTATATCTATGATGTTATAAACGCACCAATGGCATTCACCTTTGAGGTTTGTTTGTTTGACAAAAGTTCTCGGCTTTCGACACTTCAATTAAAACCTTTGCGCTATATTCTTTATATTTATTACTATCATTGTCAGATCTTTGGGGATGAGGAGGCTTCTGCAAGAGATTGCTTTAGAATGTTCAACCCTGTTGATCTGACCAATTTCACGGTACTATGTCATGAAATGTACCATGATTCTATCTGTTTGTCTATATTGATCTAATAAAGATCAATTTCTTTCAAAAAAAAACTAACAACCTCGCTTGCTGTTGTTACTCAGAGAGTTCTCAATGACTGGTCTGCTGCATTCCTCACAATTTTCAAACTGGGACCACTTCACTTAAGCGAAAATAGTTCCAAGGCTGCAGACAAATGGGTGTCCATAGATGAGTATTTGGATGGGTACTTGGTGGAAAGGAAGAACAGATATGGGAAGAACATGGAAGTTATCGATGTCGGAATGCAGGAGATAAAAACCTACTTCAGGCTCTTCTTACTGTCCTCGGTACTTCTGATGTTCATGTTCTGTTCCAGGATAGCCAAAAGCAAATATGGTCGAAACTCTGTACCTGCAATTCCATGAAACTATTGGGAAGGTCTCAATCAATTAACCCTTGTAAGTTAGTATTCTTTATCTTTTTGGGTTGCAAAACTTGTAATCCTCATTTAGGAATGTTGTGTTTCTTGAAAAACGAACATAATTCTTTGGAATTGATATTCATTATTAAGTACAGGAGTTTTGGTTAAGAACTTTCAACGTATAAAATCGCACGATCTCTGTCTTACAGACCGTAGCCCTATCCAATTTGGTCAACAAAACAGTTATATATTTGTACAGTTCGAATCTTTACATAAACATGGCATGTGAGGTTTTGTATGAAAGACTTCCTCATGTGATGTGTGGTCGGTCTGTGTTGTGATCTATATTTCAGAAACTCTGAGGTAAAACCTTAACATTATTCCCCTATATTTCTATGAGGCTCTTAAAGTTTGCTTCATGTATCTTAGTGCAGACCGTAACATGGATCTAGCTTTTCTATCTGGTTTGCAGCCTGACATGATCATCTCCTCGTAAACACTCGGTACCTGTAAAAGCATGACATCTAGAAAGGTTATATACGCTACTTTCGGGTATTACCCTATTAACCAAAAGAATTGATTCATACCTTCTGGAACTTATCAACGCGAATGAGAGATTTCATGAGTGTTGTATATGTCACCACGTCTGGTTTTACTCCCTGCAATTGTTGTGTGAGATGGTTGGTCAGTAAGTAGTCCAGAAAGATGGGTTCATGATTGTAACCAAAAGAAGTTATTACATTTTCTTTCATGTACTGCAACACAGCAAAGGCTTCAGCATCTCTTCTATCCTCACCAAACGCATTGATGAGGGAGTTGAGAGCTAATAAACTTGGCTTTAGTCCATCTGATGTCATCACTCTAAATGCATTCACAGCGTTCTCCGATAATCCCTGGCACGAAAAATTCAGGAAACGATCAGTATCAAATGATGATATTCTTAGGGATCTTGTCTGGATACTATTGACAGTCATGGTACCCTTTGTGCATAGGCATTGATGAGAGCATTGTACATTGTTGATGATGGTTTCAGTCCAACTGACTTCATCTCCTCCAAGCACTCGATTGCATCGTTAAACCTACCGGATTTTCCATAAACGTCGACAAGTGTTGTGTGTGTCACGACGTTAGGCAATATTCCTTGGCTCTTCATCTTCGCCAACAGTATTTTCATGTCATCCCATCTTTCTTGATCTCCGTAGCTATTGATCATGATATTATAAGTTGTAGCGCAAGGCAAGCACCCTCGCTTCTCCATTGCCTCAAACATCTCTTCTGCTACTATATGCCGGCCATGTTTACAATGGCAATCAATAAGCGTATTCCAAGTCACCCTATCAGGTTCGATCCCCTCACTTAACATTCTATCAAAAGTCGTCATCGCATGATCAAGACAATTGAACTTCCCAAAGGTATCGATCACCACGTTGTAGAATTGCCTATCTGGCTTAACTCCGATACTCTTCATCTCCTTAAGAACTTGAAATGTCTTTTGCCACTCACCTCTGTCGCGATAACCTGCAAGGAGTCTGCTGAAAACGAATGAGTTAGGCTGTACTTCACCAGCTTCCATCTCTTTCAAAACAATTCTTGCGCTTTCCCATCTACCTGCGTTCACATACGCATCAATGAGGAGACTATACGTATGTTCATCAGGTGAAACACCTCTCTTTTCCATTTCTGAAACCATTGACTCTGCATCTCTTAAAGGACCCGTCTTCACATATCCTTTAAGCAATGCATTATAAGCTTTGGTTCTTGGTTTTATCCCACTCTGTCTCAACTCCTCAAACAAAGCTTCAGCCTCCACAGTCCTTCCTAAATTCGCCAATGACGCAATAACCGAAACAAGGGTAGCAGTTTTCGCACTCAGACCGGTAGCTTGAGCCATACCAAGAAGCTGCAAAGCTCGAGAAGGGTCACCAGATTTAGCAAACCCCATAATGATATCATTAACAAGCTGCACATCAAGCTCAAGCTTATCCCTTTCAATCTCTTTATACAATCTCTGTAAAAGAGCTGAATCAATCTTGTTGCTACGCGTCAAGGACTGAATAACCAAGCTATAGTTAACAAAATCGGATTGGTAACCATCTTGACGCATCTTAGAGATAAGATTAAGTGCCTTTTCAACGTCATTGTTACGAGCACAAGCCCCAATAAGGGCATTGTAGGTCAAAGGGGTTAAAGTTTGTTTCTGAGAAAGAAGAAAAGCTTCGTAGAGCTTCTCGGAACGGCCAAGAGCGTGGATGAGAATTGAGTAGAGAAGCTCATACGAGAAGCAAAGATTATGCTTTTGTAGCCACGAAACTACAGCATAAGCTAAACCAAGCGATGACGTCGATGAGCATAACGATTTTAGTAACGAGTGCCAGTAAGGTGCTGGAACCGCTCTGTATAACTCGGCGAGCTGAAACTCCACAGGATCAAGCGAATCCGGCGAAGAATTAGAATTCGATTCTGCTTCGGAATCCAAAACTAACTCAACAGGACCGAGTCTCGAGAGGAATTTCAGAAGCGGAGAGAAGTCATAAAGACGGTGAACTTCGGAGGAAAATTCATCATCGTGCTCATCTTCTTCTTCTTCACTAGCATCTAAACCATTCCACGACGAGAAATACGAAGACGAAGAAGGTGTAGATGATGAAGATGATGGCAACGAACCAGTGGCGGTGGTTGCAGATAAGGCGAAAATCGGCGGTTGGAAGAAAAAGCGGTGATGGTGACGCGTGATGAAGTAGAGGGAATGATGAAATCGAGATGAAACCAGTGGAGGTTGCAAGAGAAGCATAGTCTTCTTCTTCTCCAATGGCGTCGCCAAGAAATGAAGAAGCTTTTTTCTGGTTTAATCGTTTTCTCGAGGTGTTTTTTCGTTTGTGGTTACGAGTAAAGTTGGATGTGTCTCTCCAAACGACCGTATCCTATCGTCTACTACGGTTTCACTCATCTCACTGTCTCTAATTCTCATTATTTTTTCTTCATTCTTTTTTTTTTTGTGTGTCCAAATTTATATTTTAACGTGTTTAATCTTTGAGTGACAAACGAAAAAAGAAAGAAAAAACGTATTTAATTTTTTTTGTCAACTAGCCTACATGCGTTTTTAAATCTCACTCATACTCTGGAAGTAGGGGTTCTAACTAGCCTACATGCGTTTTTGTCATCAGATTATTAATATCTTCTAATGATGTCATGTAAGCATAAATTTTCTAAAACAATTCTTAAAGAATTCACTTAGTGACTCACCTTTTAAACATCTCACACTCTACGTTTAAGCGTTAGTTTTATTAAAAATTGATGGAAACTAAATGGGCATTGATCCACAATATATTTAAAAGTGATAAATGTTACTGAAATTAATCACAAAAGTTTCTCCTCCAATTTTCTAACCTTCCCTACTGCAAGTATTTGTCTAATTCGTTTAATCATTAGCGATTTCTTATATTCTCATTTGTCTCAAACTAATATGGTTCATGTGAAAAAACAACCCCTAGCGTTTTCTCAGAAGATCATCAGTGTCAAATATTCTCGACCCTTGCTTTATTAGGTACAACAATCTCAATACCTCTTTTTCTTTTTGTTACCCTTAAATTCGTTGTCTTCCTTTCTTCCTTTCGAGATTATACTGTTAAGCGGGTTTTGAAAATTGTTTGATTGATTTTAACATTTATAGCTTCCATAATTGTTCGTTTAACTATTACTTTATTATGGGTTTTCGCAGTGATCCAAACGAAGCAACAACGGAGAGTAACCAAAAACAAGTAAAAAATCATAATTAACGGACTAAATTTTACAACTTACATGTTTTTAGTGACCAATTTATATTAGTCCCAAAAAAAGAAATGACTAGATTATAAGTTCTTTAATTCGTCATCTATTGAGAAAGGTAACATCATTTACTTTCTATAAATCAGAGAATTTTTTGTTAAAAGTTTCTTAAAAACACTTTTACATTGACATGTCATTCTATTTTTTTTGTGCTGATGCTTCAGAATATTTTTTATATTAAAATTATTATATTATCTTTATACTGTTAAACAACTAAGCTACAATAGATATATTATTTGATATATGAATACAAGCAAAGCAAATAAGTCTATTAAAATGACATTGAAAATAGAAAATGATAGTATGATTTATGAATCAAAATCACAAACATAGAGAATTTAAAAGAAACAAAAGGATATGAATATATGACCAATGCTCACAGCTATCTCGAATCTACAATTGCAGAATTTTAGGCCTTCAATTTTGTATGTCTTGGTGTCTTTTTGATGTGCTTTTCCTTTTTCAAGCCCATTTTGTTTTAAAATTTTTTTGTTCATTATAATTTTTCTGAGCTTTTTAATACGTACAAGAAGAATATTAAAAGCATTGAATTCCTCCTCTTTGACTCCAAGGTACATTGAGATCTATTTCTTCTAAATATACAACACTGATTTTTTCGTATCAAAACGACTGCAGGGAAATGCAGTTTAAGGTTTTATTTCGGCAAACCGGGAAATTCGGTCTCAAGAATTGATGGCGACCACAATATAAAAATTGAAAAACTTCATGGTCAATCCCAGCAAGAAGTACTACCGCGTCTCCGACTACAAACACTCCATCTATTTCAGTGACAAAACAACATTTCTCCCGGCACCACTCAGAGATCATGCAATTGCTGACACCAACATTGACCTCTTCGGTAACCCAATACTTATCCATTTACAATTCTTAGCACATAAACATCACACCACACGAACTTACTTTTACAGCTTTTAGATGTCATAGGTGAGTTCCGCGTAATTTCAGGTGACAACCTCCACTTGACATCCACTAAAGAAATGACACCTCAAGTACATGACACAAGATCAAGTAATAGAGTGTTTCTACACCTCCAACATCAAGAGTAAGCCCTCGCAAGCTTTACGCCTAATATGTCTCTCTCTCAAGATAACGACCTAACATTTAATATTCAGTGGTGACACAATCCGTGTTAGCTTATGGGGAAACATTGCTGAAAATTTTAGGACCCGATGGAATAATGCACACATCAAGCCAAAAGTGATTCTCATCACAACTGTGAACCCAAAACCTATAGGACGTATATTCAATTCCTTGTTCACTAATCCCTAATACAACTACAACTTATATTCGATCCCACTACACACCTAATTTTCCTACAGGTACTGTAACCCTAAGCTCGACATCAACTACCCTCTTCTTTTTTGGCAATGACGTCGAAGACACCAAAGGATTTTTCAAAAGGTATATTATCTGATGCTATTGCATGATTACCATCATTTCCCAATGATAGCCGAATCGACACTAACATAACAACAAAAACACATTTCACCTTATCTCAAAGTGACAAAAAACCTCCGATTGTTTCAAGCGCATCATCCTCCATCACAAAACTGGAAACTGTGACTATCAAAGAATTACAACAATATCTGCAAAGTGAAACTCCATATGTGGAGTAACCCTTTTTAAAACTGATAACCCTACAAGTTCTAAACTCTGTAACACAATCGTCGAGATTATTAATTACTTTCTAATGACAAAAAAACAAGGCGACAAGCTTTATCTGTCTCGCTACAATATATGCCATCGGCGAACAATATGGTTGGTACTACATCTCGTGCAGTAGCTGTAACACAAAGTTGGGAAAATTCAGCTCCTCATTCTACTGCAACACGTGTCTAAAATACAACAATGTCGGCCTCATTAGGTTTGCACATTATGCTTTCATTTGAAAAGAACATGTCCAACACAAACACAAACTAAATAACAAATAATTGTATCCAAATGGATGTGTAGGTACCGCTTTGAAGTAAGGGTCCGTGACCACAACAAAGGCACAACAACATTTGTGATTTTTGATCGTGAAGGGACAAACTTTGCAGGATGGAAAGCTTCTGAAATTATAAACGCATTCATCATGGTATATTCAATGTCCTTGCACCTCAAAAACACACATACACCTTCCATACAAGTGATAACCAAACTTTGCTACCTTTTTACCCAGGGAGATGATAACAATGAAGCACTAGAAACTAAAACTCCTGAAAATTTAAAACACATTATTGGCCAAACTTGCAAATTCCATATCAAAGTGTCAATGTAAAACTTCCAAGCTTCACGTCAAACTTTCACCGTGTCCCGTATTATTCCGAACGACGTTGGCTTGAACGACGAGGCGTCCAGAATAAACAACCCTATATCTGCTGACTGTGCAATTCTTTCCAAGGCTCAGAACACACATCCAAACGAAATATCCGATGAAGACGTTAAGAACGAGAAGCGCCCCCGTCTAGACAACTAAACCAGCTTATTCACCTCACATTACAAGTTGTTTCTTTGATTTAATTTAAAAGCATTCTCAATAAGTTTTCTCAATTTTCTCTCCATCCATACTATTCACAAGTTCAATCTTTTTTCCCCTTTTTTGGTTTAACGTTGCACTAATACGAGATCACCTTTCTATTAAATTACTTCCACTCAATATTCATTACTATCCAAATGTTGTGTTTTGTTGAATACGCAGTACATTAATAAAGTCATCCAAAGTTTAGTGGATCTATCAGGACACAAACCTGCAAATGGCTTCATTAATCCAAGGTGTGGATAATGTGTTGATAAAGAGATTGCATGAAACAAAAGAATTTATTGTAAGGTAAGATGAACTATATTTATATTTTTTTTACATATTTGGAAAACCTAAATTGAATATGAACCGAGTCAAAGAAAAAACTTAAATAGGTTTCTTTAAAATAAAATTTCTTTAGAATAAACAATTTTCATAATATATTATATAATCAATTAGCTTATATAGCATAATTTAGTTATTATATATTTGGAAAAAACACTAATATAAAATCGTTTATTATATATTTAGATTTTGTCATTCATAAATCAAAACACTCTAATTACTTGAAACTGAACCTTCTTCTTCGTCAAATTCTTCATCTCTTTTTATTAACTAAATCCATTTCGATTTTGTTAAAACAAATATTTGAAAATAAAAGGTTTTTTTCACATTTTAAATATATTTATGGACCAAAGACTATATAATATGTAACTTCATCTTCGTTATTCGAATTCAAAAGATCTTTGAATGTCCATATTACACGTCGGTTGATTTACAGTGATGAAATTGTTTAATCTTCTATTGAAACTATACATATTCACCACTTTTGAATGTCCATAGTTACTTTTTATTTTTATTTTTCATATTATGCAAAATAATTGGGTTTAATATCTTATATACATGTCATTTTTCCGTTTAGGTAATCCAACTAATAATTCTGATATCTAGAATTTGTTCCCTTTCTCTTAATTTAGACAAGCTATAAAAGGATTTGAGGTTATTGTATCTTATCAATCTAATTATTCGAAAAGAATAACATCTTATGCAATTTGGATATTTCAATGACATAATTTTATAAATAAATACTACTTCATAAAAGATATATTCTTAAATTCTTTTTCAGATAATATTATAAGTATGATCTTCAAATAATTTCACACATGTACTTTTGATCTTTAAATAATAAATAAAGCCACACCAGAATCATAATTTTAGTCTGCTTCATAACTATAACTCATAACTGAAAAACTGCATTATTTGCCTTCAAACATTCAAAGGACGTGATGTCATTAATAATCTAGCCTACAACCACATTTACCACCATGATTGCATAATAAGTTGGCTTAACGCAAATAAAAATTTTCCAGTATGTAGGGCAACACATCTTTAATTTTACCATTTCAAATAATAATAAAATTATCCCTTTCTGATTCACATACCTTTCATTCCAGAAATACAATACAAATTACAAAATTTGACAAGTTACCCAACAAACACACTACACATAAATGTTTCTAAACCAAAAACCGAGCGTAGCCCGGTCAATCCCCTAGTTAAATAAAAAAGTAATTCTAATAGTCAATCTAGGCCATAATAAAACATTTAACTATTGGGGGGGGGGGGGGTCTCGACTTGCGCCGCCGGCTCTGAAGGTGGTTCCGACGTGCACCGCCGCCGCCTCTCCTGCCATTTCCGTCGTCGGTTAATCTCCATAGCTTCATTCTTGATTTGCCTCTCCACTTTAGGTATTAGAAGGTAAATTGCAAAATAAATTTTAAGCTTCAAATTGATAAT
>JAKUCM010002955.1:0-25863 GCA_023374145.1 Lepidium sativum
GAGAGATATTTTCACGTTATATATTTTACACATATCTTATGTGGTTGAGGAAACTAATTAGTCTTGACGGTCTCTAACCTGAGCGCTTGTATCCTTGATGCACATAGTGGTATAACATTTATCCTTGCTGCTGCATGCGTATAGACAATATTGCACCTTAAACCTCTCATCCGAAACCTCTGCCTAAGGTCATCAACTCTTCGAGTCTGCCATTCACACATATAGACATTACTACTAGTTTCATGACATTAAGGGAAGTCTGTATGCATTAGATCTAAGTTGTCCCTTGTTGAGAAAGGTACAGTTTTTGTAAAGAGCTACCTTGATTCCTTGTTTCACAGAAACTGCATAGCATCTTGAACTGCACGCACTTGCATATTCTGTGATGTCATCATCAGTTTCAGGTTCTGTACATCCAAGTCTCAGAATCACCGACCTTATACTTTCACCGGCCATTTGTATTCTACATGAGTCTCATAGTCTGCATCAATCACCATGTCTATCCATGGATAGTAGATCTCACTTCCGCTGTTACAAACTATTGCATCAAAATCTTCTAAATTTATCAGGTTTTTCTGTGTAAGCTTTACAACTTCTTGTAAGCTTGAACCTGATGCCAGTACAAAACCTATTTTCCTTTGCCTGATGTCAAAGCTGCAGCTTTCATTACATTCTTGATGAT
Source organism: Lepidium sativum (assembly GCA_023374145.1). Lineage (NCBI taxonomy): Eukaryota > Viridiplantae > Streptophyta > Magnoliopsida > Brassicales > Brassicaceae > Lepidium > Lepidium sativum. Next base: position 683 of record JAKUCM010002955.1, read on the forward strand.
ATCGTTTAAATTTTCTTTGATATTCCCATTGTCATCATAGGAATCAACAGCAATCACAAAGAGCATCTGTCTTCTACCAGGGCTGTAGATAACAGATGGGCGACCTTTCATCGCATTCATTTGACTTATGGTGTCGACTAGCTTCCTCTGTCTACTGCCTGCATCGAGTTCCCCGTTGAGTGTGAAATCTCCTTCTGTGGAGAATCTCAAAGATATGTCATCGACATCCCTTAAAGAGTCGCTTATTAGCTCTTCTGGAGCTTTCATGATGTCGAGGCTACTGGTGGGGTGACGGTTTCTACAGTGTTCAATGTGAGACAGGTAGTTACGGCAGTGCTCTCTCCATGAAAAGCGATGTATATTCTTAAGTCCGTTTTTTCTACACTCAGCCCAGAGATATTTGTTAGAAACTAGCTTTAGAAGGGCCTCAGAAATGGCTTGCTGATCATGGGGGTCGATTAGGAGACCATTATTTAGTGCCTGGACATAACATACTTTGTTAATAAACTTTGTGCGACACTAGTGAGGTATGACTATCTTTACACATTAGGTTTTGTAATACAAGATTTAATTACCTTCAAAATATCAACAGGCCCACCATTCCTCGTGGCAACGATGGGCAAACCATAAGCAGCTGCCTGTCATACACGGCATGAACATTTCTTTGGCTGAGTTGTCGTATAACAAGTAAAGATGCATATTGAAATAGCTGCTAGTTACCTCAATGAGCGTGAGACCAAACGGCTCCACAAGAGCTGGATTAATGAATACTCCCTTCAAGAGAGAAAACCACCTTATTATTATGGTCCTCATGTTGCAAAGGGGAGCTAAGACTTCTGGTAAACTCGTAATGCTAACATTCTTTTTGTACCATGTAAACTCAGGAGAAACTACCAAAGCTCTAAGCACAAGGTAACTAGTAATACTGGTGCTGCATTTCTAAAATTCTCTGATGCATGTTTTACTGGAATCAGGGAAGTAGTAAATAGTGTGAGTCATATTGTTTGATAGGATTTCCCTGTCAAGTACCTTTGTTTTGGCTGCTAAACGATAAATATCTGGAACTTCAGATTGTTTGTGATGCTTGGGATAAGCTACTTGGCCGTACAAGTCATACTGGTCTATCAGCTTTAGTACATTCATGAGAACAACTGAGCTGCTATCTGGCATCTCTTCGATGTCATCTCGGTTACCTAGTATAAGTACCTGGAATAGTTTTTTAACAATCCAGAGATGGATTAGCAGTATGCCCATTCACAATCTTCATGTAAATATGTGAGTTCCCTGGATAACACATGTGTTATAAATGCTGAGATACTTACCAGGTTGGCTAGTTCTCGAAGAGGCTGACATTCACCAAAAGCTTTGACCAATGTGGTGACATTTTTCTTGTGGTCAGGACGAGACAGTGCAAGTATAGTTGGTTTATGAGGATTTGTGAAAAACCGCATTATCTGCAGGTGACAGGTTCAGATAGTGTTTGTCCATTGATTGAAAGACAGGGAAAAACAAGACTGTATCCTTTATTGCATTAGACTGGACTGGCATCTGTTGGAAATAACACTCATGATATAAGATTACCTCAGACCATATTGGAGGTACAGGCTTTTTCGTCTGGTTTCTGTCAGGGCCAACTAGCAACTTAAGATCAGCATCAGCTTCCTGTGAATCTTGTGTCAAGACATAGCTGAAATCCATACCTGGTGGTATAACCTGATGCCACCACAAGGACAGGTATGATTAATGAATGACTTTACTTTCAATTCAGTTTGCTGGTCAACTGCAGTGTCTACTTGATTATAATTATTTTAATACTCATCGAGTTGTCATTGATTAGACACTGTGAGAGGTGGAAAGGCACTTATACCACCATGCGTGGCATGTATCGGCCCAGGCAGCTGACTCCACGACGTCTTCTAACCCTGATCTTTCTCTCCAGTTGGATATCAAAACCATCATACAGCCCCCACTGCGCCTCAATCTCTTGTCGTGTGCTTGTCACCACCATCTCGGCTGCATCTAGGCTCTGTTCTTCAGCTTCTATTCTCCTCATGATCTTATATGTTATGTCAATATCCTCTCTGGTAAGTCTCCCTTGTTGAAGCAACTGCTCAAACTTATTCCTTCCCAAAGAGTGACCAGTTAGTACCATTGGCACATTTAACGCTCCTGCTAAATGTGCAGCAACCTCTCCTGCATCAGCGTAGTGGCCATGAATTACATAAGGCCATATTGGTTTTCCTCCATTCACTTGCTCTCCCAGAGATCTTGCTATGCTCACGATGTGATTTAGGGCCCCATCAACAAACTCGGGAATGTGGGGCCAGAGTGACTCTTTTGGTATGTACCTGCATTGTAAAACATGAGCATCAAGAAACTAAGTGTCTCTTTTTCTAAGCAGGAATTTGAAATACATTAATTCTAAGGAGTCTTATGTAATAGTTACTTGTCCCGAGAACCGCAAGGGATGCGGATAATGTAGGAGCCACAGCTTTCGCTACCTTCTGGAGGGCATGATAGCATTTCAACTGGTTCACCATAGCTGTAGTCAACCTCTGGTGAACTGATCTGGCGGGTTAAGAGATCGACCCTGTGGACACCTTCAGTGTTGGCCAAAGCACGAGCAAGCTCCACGACATATTTCACCTAATTTTCCATTAAGGAGACCCATCAAAGTGATAAAGCCAGAGGTTACATGGGAAGCACTATAATTAATTTAAGCATTGCAAAGAGATCTAGTAGAAGATGGCTTGATACCTGGCCACCAGTATCAGAGTCTCTTCCAAGCTCCATGTTTTCTCCACGCACAAGTCCATGCATACTACAGTTGACAGAGTATGGAACCAAATAGAGGCACCTGGTGAGTCCCATGAGTATATTGACAATAAAATAATTAAGATAAACCAACCACTACTTGCCTGATTAAGACAATGTAAAGGTTTCGACTTGATTTATCATCTTCTGACCAAATTTGCATTTCAGAGCGGATACGGGGCATGTGATCTTGAGGTGGTTCGAGAGTCGTAACGAAGTCATTCTTTTCCTTCTCTCCATCAGAAAGCTCTGAAAGAAGATCCTCTTCTGCATCATTGCGACCTTGTTCACGTTCAGTTCTCCGTTTGGAGAGTCTAATTCCATCATCCCACACTATCTGTGGAAGGAAATCAAAGTAAGGAAAATGGTTCAACTCAAAAAGGCGAGAACTAACCTTGTATTTCCGATGCATGTATACGTATTTAGAAATGCAGAGATGATAGAGTTAGCATCACTAAAGGGACACGAACCTGCTTTTTCTTGCGTGCGAGATGCCAAATACGCCAGCATATATTTTCAAGCCTGTTGCTGCGTTCACGAGTATTCCTTGTTGCTATGACCTGCCACGAGAATTGAAAGATCTCTTCACCATAACTCGCAGGTAACTGAATTTATGTGTAAATCCATTTGTTTTGGTTTTAATACAATCATCTTGGATTTTGAACGTTCTAACCATCACCACATCCTATGATGTTTAATCACTATTTTAACTCTGGTCAGTTCCATACTTATGGGAAATTACTTGGAGCGGTAGTCTCTTCGTATCTTTATGTATTATACCATTTATATAAGGTAGAGATAGAAAATTGAACCTTAATCCATGTTTTATACAGGTCAGACTCATCGAAACTGTTGACGACCTCTTCCACAAAGTATTTGATTGGACTGAACACCTTCTCTTGATGATCCTTTCTATTCATTTCTCCAAACACCTTCGCTTGATGATCCTTCCTGTTCATATCTCCAAGCTTCTCGACGATCTTGGAGTTGCTCTCAAATCTCTTTTTGTTGCTAGTTCCAACATCAAGAATAGCTTCCAGGTAACTATTGATCCACTCATTTCTAGCCATCTCTCTGGTTGTTTGAACTGAAAAGTCCTTCGAAAAGAGTAACAGTAATATTTATAAAATACAGCAATAGAGGAAAAGGATCAACCTCTAAGTAACAAGATTTTCTGGCACTTTACATACCAAATCTCCTTCAGCTATACGCGAGAGAAGGTGGAGAAAGAGCTTATGAGGCCTAGTTTTGGATATCAACCATGCTTTATAATCTCATACAAAAGGTCCCTCCTTTTTCTCTTTTATTTTTATATCCTAAGATTTTATGTCAATTTTTTTGTTTAACTGTGGTGTGGTTCTGGTTCTCTGTATTATCTCTCAGACAGCATATTATAGCGTCATGCATAACCGTTGCATTCTGGAAAGACAAATTATTCTGTCCTAATCTAATTGAGAATCTTCTTTTTAGTAAGTTTTTGTTTTTTGCATTATCAGATTTTCTAGAGGAATAAGAATCACCCATTTTTCCCTTTTCAAGTTTCTCTGTTTTATTTTTTGGTAGAGATAGAAAATAATGAGTGACACAAAGCCTTTTCTCCATTTGTTCCCATTAGACATGTTTCTCCTCATGTTCTCTAAACTCTGCAATGGCTATCTCTGACTAAACCCTGTAAAACTTGTTTTTGACATAATTTAATCTGCACTTTGAACTCTACTGTGACCAAGTTGATTTCAGTTATTTGTTTCTTTCTTCTTCCCTGTGATTGAGAAAGATAGGTTCAATATAACGATGTTTATTTGCAGGTAGAGACGTGAAGAAAAGGAATTTAATGTCGTATGAGTATGTGATTAGCTCTGTTTGGTATTGTGGGCAAATGGAACAGAGCATATTCCAGGCTTTTCACAAATTGATACCTTTAAGCCACTTCAACCCCTTAAAGTACTGTGAAGGGTTTCTATGGTTAAAGATATATCTAAGCAAGCTAATGGTGAATATTAACTAAAATTGTATGGATTTGGAGGTCTGTATAAATAATGTTGGTGCTCATTTTCACAATGATTTTATCTTCCTGTTTCTAGAAAAAAAAAGAAAGAAAGATATGTAATGGAAAAATCTCTGAGATACTGTTCTAATGAACAACAAGTGGAAAAAATCGTTCTAGCTGCCAAATATATGCAATTGTTTTTCTTGATGTTGTGACTCAGCCAATTAGTCTCTTTAATGATTTTTTTTTACTGTTTTACATATTCGATCAAAATAAAATACATATACAGGCAAACTTTTATAAATTAAGGTTAAAACCATGATTTTTTTTTTTTTTGATTTGATCTGTAAAATATCAAATTATATTTGGTTATATAGATGTGGCGGAGGTAGTGGACACCCATAAAATTTTATAAAACTGTATAATTGGGTTTTTGGAGAAAAATTGATTAACTCCATACAATATTTTTTTCAACGATAATTTATATTGAGTCATAATTGGCCAGTCCAATAGCCAAATTCTTACCTAATGTAGACAAGAGAACTCGATCCTAGTTTATACAAATATGATATGCCTTAAGTAGAGTTACCACCTGCCACTAGACTAGATGTATTTGCTCCCATAGAATATTTAGTTAACTAAAACCCATTATAAATTGATGTGACATTAAAGAAGTCATACATAAAATAAAATAAAAAGTAATTTGTTTTTGTGACACCAAATGGTAATTAACTCTTGTTAGTTTATTTATTTATTATAGTGTTGAATTAACTTCTAAGAAAACTTTGATCTCACAAATAACATCTAGCCTAGTGGCAGACGGTAAATCCACTTAAAACAGTGCATTTGCATAATCCGGTATCGAGTCTCCGTACCTACATTATGTAGGAATATGACTATTGCGCCGGCCAGTTGTGGCTCAATATATTTTGCCGTTGACAAAAAAAAACTTTGATCTCTTACACTAATTTACTTTCAAACCAGAATTTGTGCCAGTCAGTTTCAGTTTATATAGATTTGATTATTATTCTTTATGAATATAGCATACCATAAAGAAACTTAGGATATATAAGTCTTTCAAAAAATAAGATTAAAAGAAATTGTAAGAAAAAAGGTGTAGAACAATGTAACACATGAAACAATATATAAGTTTCTCAAAGACATTTTTTAGATTAGACTATAAGTGTTTTAAAAGAAAATATTTTGTCCTCCAGAAATAAAAACTATGGTTCCGCCACTGAATGTTAAAGTCGTGTAATTAAAACATTGATTTTGTAGCTTTTCCACATGTATTAGATTCTAGCTTATGTATTCTTCAATATTATTTTATAAATTATATATTAGATTTTGTTGATTTAATTATTGGCGAAAATAAAGAAATTTATATAAGTTAAGATATTTATTAAATAATGGTATATTAGGAACTAGAATGAATATTTATGAATTTTGATTGGTTAGAGGAAAAGAAAACCATAGTTTCTTTTGATAAATAAGAAAACTTACTTAACATGATTTTCCAAAGTTAAAAGAGAATAAAAATAAGGTATACTACTACGCGTGGCCCATAATGAATATATGAAGGAATATCCAAAAGTGAGTAGGAGCTGAAATTGGATTAACAATTGTGAACTTTGAACACTTTCGATGATTCTTTCTAGTTCATAGGTTTTAAAGCATTCACACCAATCTCTCACATTAGTCACAAATTTAGGATAATGTCCACATGCTCTTGAAAGAGACACTAGCATCTCTTACTTATTTACTTATTGTCACATCTTCAATGCATTCTTGAATACCTTACTGATTTTTTAGATATTTATTCGGGTGTTTGATAAATAGCATATACCTTATATCGGAGGTAGATTTCGTCCACTAGACCCAATAAAGAAAAATGAGTAAAAATACACTAAAAAACCAAATTCCGTCCATATAGACTATGCTTATTTAAAAATATCATGCCAAAAAATTCAGGACATAATTCTCGAATTCTAACCTTTTTTTTTATAGATTTTTAATAGATAAGATCGAAATCGTTGGAAAAAAGAGATATAATCCCAATGAGAAAGAACATTATAAATAGAAGATCATAAAATAAAATAAAAATACACACTTTTGTGCACCCCAGATGATAGAAGACTTTAACCATTTATCCTCTCGCTTATTTGCAACGAAGGACTCATCACTAAACACATATCTTTTCCATTTATTTTACAGGAGTCTTTTATCCCTATCAAAAAACTTAACATTTTTTGATAAAATAATCTAATTCCAACCAAAAACTTTTATACCTAACCGTTGAAGCATTGGTTAATTACATAAAAAACTAAAACTAAAACTTTAATTTCATATGAACTATCACACATATTATCATAAACACTTAACGTTTATACATTTTTTTTATTGCACATAAAATTAAAATTAAAAAAGTACCCAATTTTGAATTTTGAATTTTTATGAAAATAATAAAAAATATTAAATTTGAAGATGATCTATAATCGAAATGAACTCAATCCAAAAACTAAATATACTCAAATGAGTATTAAATCAATATAATTGAAAACCCATAAAATTCGACCCGAAAATAGCTTTATTGATAAAAAAAACTATTTTGATCATTTGAGTGTTATTAATGTTATGTATGTTAATTTAGGTAAAATTAGAATTTTAACGTTAATTTTGTGTGTAAATAAAAAGAATGATAAATTTTGAATGTTTCTAATACTATGTGTAATAGTTTATATGGATTTAAAGTTTTAATTTTAGTTTTGTGTGTAATTAACTAATGCTTCAACAGTTAGGTATAAAAGTTTTTGGTTGGAATTAGACCGATAATTTTATCAAAAATTTTTTTTTTTTTTTTTTGTCAACGGCAGATTATATTGGGCCACAACTACCGACCCAATAGCCAAATTCCTACATAATGTAGGCAGGAGAACTCGATACCGGATTATGAAAATGTTTGTCTTAAATGGACTTACCGACTACCACTAGGATAGATGCCATTTGCTAAAAAAAATTTGGTTAGAAGAATTTATTATTTTTCAAGTTATTGATTGCTGATTTCTGAAAAATAAAAAAGTAGTAATAAATAATTATAATTTTCAAAAGTTTACTTTTCTTTAACATCGTCTTAGTTATAGTGTATTAAGTAGATAAAACGTGATTAATAACTAAAAGCCTTAATCTAAACTTCAAAAAGTTTTTGATCAATACATGCATTGTTTCATTTTTTTTTATCAAGAATCTAATTCTTTTCTTGACTGTATGATTTCTGTTGTTGTAAAAACAATTTATTTTATTTTTGGGGTCAAAATAGCTAAAAAAAATTAAGATTTATTTTGACATCCAAATTTCTCGGAAATTACAATTCGACCCTCTGAAAGGTTCGTCATCATCTTCATCTTCTCAATTTCAATTATTTACAAAACGGAGCTTAATTTCTTTCTCATCTTCTTCTTCTCGCTTTAAGGTTTACATCGACGATTAGCTTCCATGTCTGGGAATACCCATTGCACCGTCTACATAGGTAAGTTTTCTTCCAACTTTTCCATTGATCTGACGGTATCATAAATTTGATAAAATTGCCGAGGAATTTGAATAAAAATCTTCTGTTGAAAACATGAAATGTAGATGAAAGAGTAAGCGATAGGATTTTGTATGATATAACGATTCAAAGTGGAAGAGTAATCGATCTACACATTCCTCGTGATAAAGAAACTGATAAACCCAAAGGCTTTGCATTTGCTGAGTACGAGACTGAAGAAATCGCCGATTACGCTGTTAAACTCTTCTCTAGTCTTGTTTTTCTCTATAGTCGAATTCTTAAGTTCGCTGTGATCAGTTTCAATCTGTGTAACCTCTTTGTTCATGACCAACGAGAAACCCGAAGTACCTAAACACACACAAGGATTGAGTCTTAACACTAAGAGCAAAAAGAGAAGAAGCATAGAGTCTCCAACAGTGAACTGTCTTTTACTCTTGATTATTAGAGCTATAGAAATACTAGAGACGGAAACTGAGACAGTGGTTTGTAAAGTAAACCACAAAGACATGCTCACATATAGTAGTTAAATCTTTGATTCTCAATGAACCAAGACTGAAACTGATCTAAGTGATGTTACTCGTCATTCCATTCCTATGTCTCTCAACTGCCTAAAGAGCTTAACTTTGAACTGAGCTCTCACATACAGTAGCGCAATGCTTTTCAAAATGAACTTGAATGAAAATTAGAGCTTACTAGGAGAGCCTGATGTACTGGAACAACGAGACTCGATTACCAGAGAGGGGTAGAAATGGAGCTCGAAATTGTTCAGAGCAAAACTTGGCAGCAAAATGGAGAGAAGAGATGTTTGTAAAATGATTCATTTTCCTATCTTAGGGTTTCCTTACATACTCCCACTATAACTAAAACGACACTTTAATTATAAGAAGACCCTCTCTTTCAATCTAAGTCTTTTTAGTGACTCAAATCTTCCTGATTGAACGCTTCCTCCTTAAGACTGTGTTAAGTGGAACAGCAAGCCTATCACAAAACATGAAAGACAAGAATATCAATTAATATTGTAAAAAACAATAGATCCTGGTTGAAGAGAGCATGATGATCAATCACCAGGACAAGAAGGAAACATAAGTTGACTCAAATCATAATGCAGAAATCTTAATATTAACACGAAAACTCACATTAGTAAACATAAAACTCTATAATTAATCAAATGAACAATTTTTGACCAAAAAAAGAGAGTACAACCGTAAATAGAGAGAACAAGTGCCACAAAGCAATGGCCATAAAGTAAATTGGATCTCTAATTCAATTAAAGTATGAGAATTATCTAAGCGATGATTCCATTACTATGCCTTTGAGCTGGAAAAGTGAAGGATTTGATTTCCGCAACCGCAAAATTCACCTATGCTTCTAAAAAGAAGAAATTTCTCTAGCTTTGTATACATGAAAGAAGAGTTTATAGGGAGGACTACATTAAATTGAATCGTGAGACTCGATCACCAGAAAAACCAGCAGGAGATTTTGGTGACAGAGTTCGGAATCAAGAAGCTAATTCATAGAATTTGTTTTTTTTGTTAATGGCATAATATATCATCATAACACAAACACAAATAGTTACATCAAAAAACATAAGAGATATTACAAAAAGAGATACAACTACAAATAAGGAGCTTAACCTAATGAATTCCTCTTAGTAGGGGATGAACGCCGACTACTCCTCTGGTTTATCTATTATCCTCAACACCATCTCACAATCTGTCGATAATTCCACCTTCGTAATATGAAGCGCCAGGAGGGACTCCATTGTCTAAAGAACATCTTCCATCTCTGCATGCAAAGTAGATAGGCTTTGGTGAATTCCTCGAGCTCCCATACACACTCCTTCCTATGAATCTAGAAAACATAATCAACCCAACCTGGTGCGCTAATCCAGGAATATCTCATGAGGACTTCTATAAGTTTAGGGGAGCTTCTAAGGGTTCTCTAAGATTCTTGATTATGCGCCGAGCTTCTAATCATTCTTTGTGATCTACCTTAGCCTGAACCAAAATATCGCGAGGATCCACGTCTTGGTTGGTAAAGCAAAACTTGTTTCTCGCTTTCCAAATGTGCCAAATAATCCATGGGTAAATGTCAGTATCATCCTTATCCGCTATACGCCATAACCAATCATCCAAATTATACCAAATCGAATTCCCTGGAAACAAAATCCATTGCAGACAGAATGCAAAATATGGCCCACACTTGAAGCGCTGATGGGCATTCAAAATGAACGTGATTTATTGTCTCTTGGTCTTTCCCACACCGTGTACATATAATATTAGCTATGATTCCTATGTGGGCTAGGTTCTGATTCACTGTCGTGCAACCCGATAAGGCCTGCCACATAAAATGCTTAATTTTGTTTGGGAAATTTAATTTCCAAATTTTGTTATACAAAGCTGCAAAGTTTAGACCAAATTGCCCCACATTTGGCCGAGGGAGTGTCTCGGTAATGTGATACCCATATTTAACAGTATAACGTCCTGATTTTGTAAATTCTCATCCCCAATAGTCAGGTCTCTGTCGTCGAGAAATTGGAATACCCAATATTAGTCTTACATCTCTAGGTTTGAATTACACGTGGACCAAGATTTCTTTCCATGTTCTGGATCTAAAATCAGTAAATTGATCAATAGCTAATTCCAGAAAAAAATTCAGAGACTGACTGTATGCGGGTCTAGGAACCAAATCTGGTATCCATGGATCTTGTCAAACCTTGATAGATGTCCCATTTCCAAATTTTCTAATAGCCCATTTCCATACCAGGGGTCGCGCGGAGTAGATGCTTCGCCAGCCATAAGATGGAGAAGCTATCGTTGGTACCTTTAGGATACAATGTTCCTTATAATACCGTCATTTGATCAGATTAGCAAATAGTGAGTCCAAGAAGTCAATCAGGCGCCAAATTTTTTTTTCCACAAGAGCGAAATTAAAATCTTCCAAGACTCTGAACCCCAACCCTCCCTCCGACTTTGGTTTACATAACTGCCTCAATTGTTTCGAGTGAATACCTCTGGATGTGTCTGAAGTAGACCACCAAAAATTAGCTGTAGCGGAATTTAATTGCATTATAACTACCTTAGGTAATCTAAAGCAAAACATAACATAAGTTGGTAAGATTGTAAGAACCGATCTAATTAAGACTTCCTTTCCGGCTTTGGATAAGAACTTAGAAGACTAGTTATTTATCCTTTCTTGAAGCTTTTCTCGCACATAAGCAAAAACTCTTGGTTTAGCCCCTCCTATATTCTCTGGAATGCTTAAATAGGAGCCCATTCCTCCAATATTATTGATCCCAAGAGTTCGGTGAACCTCAATTTTGTGCTCATCCGAAATAGCATGTCCAAATTGAATAGACGATTTATCAAAAATAATTTGTTGACTAGAGATGGCCTCGTACTCTTTGAATATTTCTAATATCTTTTGTGTTTCTTCCTCTGTGGCCTTACAAAAGAACAAAATTTCATTCGCCAATAAAAGATGAACTTTTGGACGTGGACGTGCAATTGCTAACCCCGTAATGAGTTTTTGTTGCTCTGCCTGTCGCAATTTTCCAATAAGGACTTTCGTACAAAGGATAAATAGATATGGTGAAAACAGACCCCTTGCCATAAACCTCTATGTGGGATAATACTCCCCTCGGTACCCCATTAATGATTACAGAATACTCAACACTAGTTATGTAGTACATGATGCACTTTATCCATCTTCCACAAAAACCCAACTTTCTCAACAAAGCAACGATAAAATGTCATTCGACTCTGTCATATGCTTTACTCATATATGTCTTATTAGTTCTTAAGGCATGAAACATCTCATGAACTATAAGAATATTATCTGATATATGCTTTATCCAGTACACAACGCACTATACCGTTGTTTCTAGCCCCTCGCCATGACCAGGATCTCCAAATTTTTGGGAAATCAATAACTCTGCAGTCCCTAATCATTTGATTAAATGACCAAAATGAGTTAGCGCCTCTCAAGGACCCACCCTCTTTTCATGGTTTCTCGATAATTCGTTAAAGTCTCCTATGACTAAACAAGGGGAGAATCTAACAATACCCATTCTAGTTAGTCTTTTCCAGACATGCCCCCTCTTATTTTGGATTGGTTCACCATATAAGAAAGTTATATTAGACCTAACACCTTGAAGGTCCAAAAAATATCAATCATGTTTTTATCCTTATAATTTATAATAACATTGTAATTATCTGAATAAAATAAAGTCAGCCATCCACTTGCACCAGATGGTTCAACAATTGATAATAAATTAAAACCCAAGTGTAATTGAATTATTTCCATGAAAATATAATTATTTTTAGTTTTTGAAAAAAAATCAGGTTAAAACTTCTTCCAAATATCTCGTAGATAACTAATTGGAAGCTTATTTCCATTTCCCTAACAATTCCAACAAAAAATCTGAAAAATCATAAAATAAACTAGAATTTCATTGAGCTTTTGTCAAGCTCTTTAACTTTCCCCTCTTTAGCTTTAGTGTTCCTAGGCGTCTTGCAAGGAGACATTGTTGTTATTGTCAGCATTTTCTTAATGTTCACTCTACAGAAAGGAGTTAATGCTCCAGACAGGATATTATTCAAACCGGGATGAGGTTTTGTGACTCACACCTCTTGGAACTTCTGTAATTTTTGAGCAATATCCTCATGTACATTAGCCATCTCAACCTCAGATAAGTTTTGGGTGCAATGTTTTGCAGCTTCCAACGTTATCTCGTCCAAGACTGATTCCTCAAAACCCTCTAAGACCACTTTGTCCAACACCACCTTATCCTTATCGACCACACTTTTATCCGAATATGTTACCATTGAATCAACCATGTCCACATCCGAACTCACATCACTCGAAACTTCACATTTATCAACTGCATTATATTCAAATTCCATATCAACACTTGGCACTTTGTCTGTTGCGGCTGGATTCTTAGCTTGAGCCTCTAGTGGTTCATCTACTTCAAGAAACAAGGGTCTCCTGATGCTCCTTATATTTTGTCGGTTTTGAGCTCATTATTACAGTTATATCTTGGAAATTTTTCTATGTTTTATTGAAATTTCAAGTCAAAAACGTTCGGAGTTGGAATTATGTTTGAAGGTGGAACATTGGAGGGGTTTGAAGCAGTTTTCGGCATTCTCCACGAAAGGAAGGACCGATCGATCTACCAATGATCGATCGATCATTGATCTCGAAGGATGATGCGCACAATCTGAAGAACGACCTAGTCTCTGAGAAGATCGACTCATTATCAAGGAGATTGATCGAGCGCCCATTGCTCGATCGATCCTAGCCTTTCGCACAAACCTAATTTCACGATTTTCAGCTCCTGTTTTGGGCCATATAAATACTCTTTTTCCTATTCTTTTTAGGATAGCCGTTTTTAACTTCTAAGAACGAAATTTTACAGAGTTTGAGAGTTTTGTAAGCTAGGAAGAAGATCTCTTCATACTTGAGGGAATTTCTAAACCCTCTTTATTCATTCTTTATGTAATTTCAATCTCAACTTATTATGATCTGCTTAAACTGTTGTTCTATATTTGAATAGATCTTAGATCGGATCTAGGGATTCTAGGGTTTTAGAATTCACTGTTGGGGAACGAATAAGATTGATTAGTAGATGATTCTCCTTCTAATACTTGAATCTAACGCATAGATTAGCCTGATCACCTAGTCAATGATTTTAGGTTTTTAACCTTCTAGAAGATTGTTAAGAACTAGAACTAGATTAGAAGAGCAATTCCTTCACTACAACGAGAGTTGATGCTAGATTGGATTTTGGGTAATTGAATCAAAACGATAAAGCCTATTTGTAATCTGAAACCAACGAGAGTTAGGCCCTTTAGGTTATTGATAGAGGGGTAGATTCAACGAGAGTTGGTGTGCCTTTATTCATGTTCAAGCCGAGAAATAGATTAGAGTAGTTCCTGAATAGTTTCCCTGACAAGAATTCTAACTCCCGAATGAATACCCGACATCCGATTGTCTTAATTATTTGACTACATCCACATTTAAGTTGTTAGAATTCACTTCCTCCATTTGATTGATATAGTTTGCGACTTGATAGAAATTGAGAGTGTAACTTGGTTCTCCGTGGATTCGATCCCTAAATACTATTTCGTTTGTTGTGCACTTGCAGTAGGTTATAGGCTTAAAACTCGTATTATCAAGTTTTTGGCGCCGTTGCCGGGGAACCAATAGGTGCCTTTCGATTTTCTGTTCACAGTTTCAAGTCTACATCGTTACTTACGTTTTTCCTTTTGTTTGTTTTTGTTCTTTTCCAGGTGTATGACCAGAAGTCAAGGGTCAAAACACCTATTCAATTTAGATAATCAGGAGCTTGCGAGAGTTGAGAGAGAAAACCGAAGAGCCAGAAATATGAATCCTCCAAATCAAGCGCAGGATCTGCAGGACATGGCTACAATGGTACATTAGTTGCAAAGAGAGTTGGCTGAGATTAGGAGAGTACGAGAGCCTACTTAACGCAGAGCAATAGGAGACATGGATACTCCACACACTTACTATCGAAATCGCTCAGCTATCCGACCTCCTGCTATTGAGAGGAATGATTATGTGATCAAACCTCAGCTCATTCGGTTAGTCAAGCAGTATGTCTTCAATGGACTTCAAGGGAAGAATCCTATGGACCACATAGAGAACTTCGAGGACATATGTGGGACAAGTAGCTCAAATGGTGTAAATGCTGATTATGTGAAGTGTAAACTCTTCCATCACTCACTCTCTGACAGAGCTTCCAGGTGGTTGCGTTCACTACCTCAAGGATCACTCACCACATGGGCTCAGATTCGAGCATCATTTCTCGACCAATTCTACACAAAGTCCAAGACTGCGGCTTTCAGGAGCAAGATTTTATCGTTTCAGCAACGATCTGGGGAATCTTTGAGTGAAGCGTGGGAACGTTTCAAGGAGTACCAGCGAGACCGTCTGCACCATGGGTACTCAGATGAACAGCTCCTCAACACATTCTACAGCGGGAACGAGTGGGAGTACAAAAACTCTCTAAATGCTGCCAGCAATGGGGATTTCATGACCAACACTAGAGACAAGGCATTCACTCTGATTGACAACCTAGCTCAAGTTCTGGTAGTCATTGTCTGGAGTATGATCGGGGGGGCAGGAAGGTCAACAGTGTGGAAAGTCAGAGGATCGATGAAATTGTTGAGAAGTTGGATATGTTGATCTGAGCGAATCAGGGTAATCATAGGAGTGTGAATAAGGTTGAGGACGGTAGAGAAGTAGCTCATGTTCAAGATACTGCGGCTAGTTTTGAAGACCAAGGGGAGGTCGACTATGTTAACTGGCAGAACAGGGATCAGAACCCGAACTACCTCTCCTACAGGAGCACTAATGTTGAGAATCCTCAAGATGTTACTTTCCCAGCACCCGCATTACCTCAAGGGACACCTTTTCAGGGAAAGCTATTCGTTCAGAACTCAGGGCAAAGATGGACTAACCAGAGACCGTTCGCTCAGAACGCAGAAGGGAGTAATTGGGAAAGACCATACAAGCCATATGTGCTGCCGCCAATGCAACAACAACCTCCAGCAGCACCTTCAGGGACGTCGAACGAAGAAATCAAAGCCCTAATTTGGCAGCTTGCCGTCAAGCAGCAGAAGACTACCAGGGAGCTCAATGCTAAGATGTATAACATCTACAGTGACCTGAATGGGAAGTTTGAGTCAGTCTCTATGCACCTCAAAAAACTGAACACACAAGTTGCTCAGACTGCGGAGGCTTTCAGGCACCCCCAAGGAGCTTTACCTGGGAAAGTTGAGAAAAATCCCAGAAAATCTTGCAATGTGGTAAAATCTGAAGCGGGGATTTCGGTTGAGAGCAAGCACGATCCTCGGGCTCCATAACCTAAAGAGCTTGAGAGGGTAGAGGATCAGGGAGAGTTAACGATACCGTGCCGGGTTGGACCGCTGGTTTTCAGTGACGCGCTATGCGATTCTGGAGCTAGTATTAATGTCATCTCCTTGGAGACCATGGAAAAACTTGGTATCGAGCTGATGCAGGAACATCACTCCTCTTTTTTGTTTAAAGATGCATCTTCGAAGGTCCCTAAGGGGAGACTTGTTGACTATAGTCTCCTGGTCGGGAATTGCAAAATCCCTGCAGACTTCATGGTTGTAGAGATGGCAAGAAAAGGAGTTATTCCTATCATGTTGGGAAGACCATTCCTCAACACTGCGGGCGTCAAGTTAGACTTTCTGAGTCAGAAAGTCGTTTTGCAGAACGTTGATCAGAATATCTCATACCCCATTCGAGCTTCTTCGAGTCATTTATGTGGTATGATTCAAGATGGTGAAGAAGATAGTGACTGTGACGAGCGGTATGAGCTGTTCCGTGAACACGAGAGGGATTCGGCTGAATATCAAGACACTTGTATCCTTTATCGTCTTGACAAATTCTGCAATTACGATGTTAATGGTCTTGTGATAAAGATTTTTGAAGGTAGCCCTCGTATTGATGCTGGTGGAACCTACACGGTCAAGGAAATAGGCCGCGATGGAACTGTTGCATTGCTGGATGCATCAGAAAGAATGATACACACGAAGGATAAACAGCTGAAAAGATTCATCATTGAGGAGATAAGTGTATAAGGAGTGAGCAAACCTCACTCGAGCAGCTCTGCCATCTGAATGGCGTCCGAGTCAAGCTAATGACTGTAAAAGAGCGCCGAGTGGGAGGCAACCCACGGTTAGGTAATTTGTTTTTCGTTTTTCCTTTTTGTTTGATTTCACTTTTGTTTTGGGTGTTTTAAAGTAGGAAGTTCTCGGAGGCATGGATCGATCGATCTAGGGTATATAGTAGGATGCGCATGATCAAAAGCACGACCGAGCACAATGCCATAGTCACGACCAGTGGCACAATGCATTGTCCGACTGAAAGGCATGAATCGATCGATCGAGGAGTAGTGCATGAAACCGCCAAAGAACTCACCGCCGAAGAACGAGATGTGGTACATATTGTCAGGTAATGGGTATCAGGGTAAGGGCTTGAAGCTCACGCACATCCGGAACCCGGCCATTCAGATAGTCGCCAAGCACATTGGGTCGACGATTCTGGCGAAGGAGGAGTTAGGCAGTGTGACGAAGTCTCAGCTGGAGTATATGCACCACACTATCTCTTCTATGGTCCCAGATTTGTACCACGATCCTACTCTTGCTGCGGGACCACCTTTCGAACATCAACTGGGGCTACTTTTTTGCCACTGAGCTGATCAGGCGTAGATACAGAGGGGACCCGAGGAAGGGAATGGTTAAGCCAATCGGCAGTCTCCTGACACCGATCTTTATGCACCATGGGCTGGACCTCGAGCAGACTGAGGTTATTCAGAGGATCGATCTGATCGATACAGCTACCTTGGCATGATTTGGGTACCTTCTAGAGAAGAAGCAGTGACACTGGCGAATTTTTAGACTTAGATAGATGTCTCTAAGCATACATCCAATGACGTGACCTTTTTCACTTTACTTATTAGCTCAGTAAAGGAAAACTTTGATGAAGCCAACTTACTGGTAAGAATTGTTCTTATGAAAAAGAGAGAGATGGAATCAAACTGAAGGTAGTCTAGAGAGTAGAAGTAGGAACTCTAAGACTTTTGATCGATATTCCCTTGAATGAGACCGCACTTAGATTTATTAGGGAGTCAGTATGTGAGCTCTGATTGTTTTGTTTTGAGTTAAGACGCGAGATTGTTGTGTTTGCTAAGTCTGGGGGAAGTACAAGGTGGTCTCGATTTTGATGAGTCGTATTCTTGTGATCACTTTGGACTTGATGTGCAGGATCTCGAGAGAATCATTTGTTTGATAAGATGTGATCTTCCTACAGTCTTTCTTTCTTTGCTTGAGGACAAACAAGAAGCTAAGTCTGGGGTAATTGATGTTCCTCATATTTTGTCGGTTTTGAGCTCATTATTACAGTTATATCTTGGAAATTTGTCTATGTTTTATTGAGATTTCAGGTCATAAACGTTTAGAGTTGGAATTATGTTTGAAGGTGGAACATTGGAGGGATTTGAATCAGTTTCCTTCGGCATTCTCCATGAAAGGAAGGACCGATCGATCTACCAATGATCAATCGATCATTGATCTCGAAGGATTAATGCGCACGATCTGAAGAACGACCTAGTCTCTGAGAAGATCGACTCCTTATCCAGGAGAATCGATCGAGCGCGCACATTGCTCGATCGTTCCTAGCCTTTCGCGGGAAACCTAATTTCGCGATTTTCAGCTCCTGTTTTGGGCCATATAAATACTTTTTTTCCTATTCTTTTTAGGAGAGCCGTTGTTTAACTTCTAAGAACAAAATTTTACAGAGTTTGAGAGTTTTGTAAACTATGAAGAAGATCTCTTCATACTTGAGAGAATTTCTAAATCCTCTTTATTCATTCTTTATGCAATTTCAATTTCAACTCATTATGATCTGCTTAAATTGTTGTTCTATGTCTGAGTAGATCTTAGATCGGGATCTAAGATTCTAGGGTTTTTAGAATTCACCGTTAGGGAACAAATAGGATTGATTAGTAGATGAACTCCTTCTAAGACTCGAATCTAATGCATAAATTAGCATGATCACCTAGTAAATGATTTTAGGTTGTTAACCTTCCAGAAGATTGTTAAGAACTAGAACTAGATTAGAAAGAGCAATTCATTCACTACCAACGAGAGTTGATGCTAGGTTGGATTGTGGGTAATTGATAAAGCCTATTTGTAATCTGAAACCAACGAGAGTTAGGACCTTTAGGTTATTGATAGAGGAGTAGATTCAACGAGAGTTGGTCTGCCTTTATTCATGTTCAAGCCGAGAAATAGATTAGAGTAGTTCCTGAATAGTTTCCCTGACAAGAATTCTAACTCCCGAATGAATAACCCGACATCCGATTGGTCTTAATTCATTTGATTTCATCCCATATTTAAGTTGTTAGAATTCACTTCCTCCATTTTGATTGATATAGCTTGCGACTCGATTAAAATTGAGAATGTAACTTGGTTCTCCGTGGATTCAATCCCTAAATACTATTTCGTTTGCTGTGCACTTGCAGTAGGATATAGGGTTGAAACTTGTAGTATCATCCCCTCACTTACTTGGAAGATAATGTCTCCCTATTTGTATCATCATCATCATCATCATTCTGTTGAGAATGAACATAGCCAACATCATTTATTTTTCCTTTGACAGACGCAAAAACAAAGATTACAACATATACCAGTTCTATATTGAGCTTTCTTTGTTGGTTTTAAACAGGCCCCCAAGCTCTCTTCGATCCCTCCTCACATCGGGCCCGTGTATTGTCTTGTAAGAATTTAGACAAAAGATTGAAAGAGTTTCAGATGAACAAAGAGAATCGGATTTTCCATTTAGTATTTTTCCTCAACATGAAGATTACAATGAGATGGAATACATATTTATAGAGTATATTTTGTCGCAAAAATAAACCCTAGCCGCCTTTAATGTAATCGTTAGAAGAGGAGAGAGACAGTGTGAACCCCGAGGTGGGGCGCGCTCCCAATGTACTTCCTAATCCCGAGAGATGGTGACCTTACTTCATCTTTGGTCCCGCACTCAAAAGGGATAAGGTCACATGTTCCTTTTAAGGTTCCAACAGTCACCTTGCTTCTAGTTGATCATAATTATGACCTGATTGACGGATAGTTCCAGTCTAATCAAAAACACGACTCGATAACATAATTCTTGACCCGATTTTGATTTGGTGGCCATGATAAGTCTTGATCAATACTCCCCCCTCAAGTTATAACCGTCTACATAGTAGATGTTAAACTTGGAAGGACACACAGCCATAGCTCATTAAAAACCTTAAAGAGTAAACTACTTTGGGACAAAACTCTCTTAAGGGAAAAAGAGTATACGAACCGTGAGAAAGGGGACCTTTGATCAAGGTCGCGTGAGGTTCACGAGTCCAAGCTTAGGATATATGTGATCACTCATGTTTCTCATATTTTGTCGGTTTTGACCTCAATATTACAGGTATATTTGGGAATTTCGTCTATGTTTTATTGAGATTTTAGGTCAAAAACGTTCAGAGTTGGAATCATGTTTGAAGGTGGACTTTGGAGAGGTTTGAAGCATTTTCCGACATTCTCCACAAAAGGAAGGACCGATCGATCTACCAAGGATCGATCAATCAATGATCTTAAAGGATTATGCGCACGATCCGAAGAACGACTTGGTTTTATGAGAAGATCGATTCATCATCCAAAAGATCGATCGATCAACCAAGGATCGATCGATCAAAGCCTTTCTCAGAAACCTAATTTCGCGATTTTCAGCTCTTGTTTTGGGCCATATAAATACTATTTTCCTATGTTTATTTGAGAGCGGTCTCTTGAGTAGAGAAAGAGAGCGAATTTTGCAGAGTTTGTAAGCTAGAAAGAACATCTCTTCATACTTGAGAAGAATTTTTGAATCCTCTTTATTTTTGTTAATTCAATTTCAGTTGATCTTAGATCGGATCTAGGGATTCTAGGGTTTTAAAATTCACTATTGGGGAACAAATAGGATTGATTAATAGATGATTCTCCTTCTAATACTTGATTTTTATGCATAGATTAGCCTGATCACCTAGTCGATTGATTTTAGCTTGTTAACTTTCCAGAAGATTGTTAAGAACTCGAACTAGATTAGAGGAGCAATTCCTTCACTACCAACGAGAGTTGATGCTATGGTTGGGTTGTGGGTAATTGAACCTAAACAATGAAGCCTATTTGTAATCTGAAACCAACGAGAGTTAGGACCTTTAGGTTATTAATAGAGGGGTAGATTCAACGAGAGTTGGTTTACCTTTATTTATGTTCAAGCCGAGAATAAGATTAGAGTAGTTCCTGAATAGTTTTCCCCTGACAAGAATTCTAACTCCCGAATGAATACCCGACATCCGATTGCTTTAGTTATTTGATTACATTCACGTTAAAGGTTGTTAGAATTCACTTCCCTTATTTGATTGATATAGCTTGCGATTTAATAGAATTTGAGAGCATAACTTGGTTCTCTGAGGAATTTAACCCTAAGCACTATTACATTTGCTCTGCACTTGCAGTAGGATATAGGGTTAAAACTCGTAGTATCAATCAACTTGTTTTTTTCCCACCTATTACTGCACCTTTGAAACTTTTGTTCTTTACAATAGCATTCGATTTCCCTTTTTCTCAACTTCGACTTCCTTAGTCTCTTGTTTTTTCTCTGTAACAACTAGTAGCATCATGTGTCACGCGATAAAAAAAAGGACAAAATCCTTCTAAGACGCTTGTATTCAAACATGACCTTTGACTTTCTTCCCTCTTTGAATTCCAGTATTGAAGAGAATATTAATGTTCTAGAGCAAGGTAATTTGATGAGAACCTGACCATTTAACACCCCATTCGTGACCACAGAGCCAATAGATTTCGCCACTGAACTTATACACCTTCTCCACTCTATGTTCAAAGGGAATACTTGGGATTCTGATCTAAAAAGGATTGTACTTGGGATAATCAACATCAGCCATTGCTTTTCAAGGTGCATAAGACACCATCCAACCATCAAAGTTGATAGAACCGTAATTTAGAACCGTCTCCAAGTCTGGAACCGATTGAAATTCGAATTGAAACCTCCCATTGCCTAGACTTGAGACCACTAACATGCCCCATTGGAGTCCAAAATTGTGGCATTCAGAAAATGAAAGTGTCACATTCTTAATTAAGGGATTCAAGCACCGTCCCATATAAGACTTAGAACTTCTTGCCAATAGTTCTGAGTTATCAATCCTAGGTATCTTTATCTTCAGCATAAGGAGGTGAATTTGCTTCGAAACTTTCTTGTTTAATATTATCTGAGACATTTCTTAGATCTGGAAAACAAGAAAATAGCAGAAGTATTTTGCTAGAGCAAAAACAATAGTCTGCTATGTGATTAAAAGTGAAATATTGACACACATCAATGTCTAGAAAACCTATATATATTATCCATTCTGATAATGAAACATAGGGAATATTTTTTCCTATTCGCCATAGTATTGAAAAGATGTCTTATCCTATGATTATGGTTGCAACTACCATCTCCTACGGTTAGGCTAAACTTATTACGTGTCCATAAACCAAATTTTTTGGTATTTTGAATTTTAAATAGAAAAATCCCAATCATAATTAAATTAAGATCCAAAATAGAACACCCTCGACCCACAATATCTATTATCACCCCCTCATATTACCACAAAATAGGTAAATAAAAGCTAGAATCCTTTGCACCGAGCTATCAAGACTTAAACTCCCGAGTGATACATAAACACCCTTGTCCTTGTATACCAACTAGTCTAATGCTTCCATTTTAATGCTACATTGAAGACAACTAACTCGAATCATACATCCACCTAAAGCCAATTGACCCCATTGAAACATTACCACCCCACTTTCCTAAAAAATTTGAGGAAAATCGAGTGATGGGAATCAAGCTATACCATGTTAATATATTCTCAACGTCAACAAGGATTAATGACACTCTTAACATAATCACAATGTTAGAGCAAAGTGCTGTAAACCTAGGCCACTTCCTCATTAGAA
Source organism: Lepidium sativum (assembly GCA_023374145.1). Lineage (NCBI taxonomy): Eukaryota > Viridiplantae > Streptophyta > Magnoliopsida > Brassicales > Brassicaceae > Lepidium > Lepidium sativum. Next base: position 23,616 of record JAKUCM010002955.1, read on the forward strand.
ACCCAAGACTCCAAAGCTGAAAAATGTAATTTAACTATTACCAGATTCTCAAATATAGTTAAAGTCGAGACAGTTTTAAGGATTGTTCCTCCTATTGTGAGAGCCCCTCTTTCCCCCTTCTGGTAAAACACATTCCAGGATTAGCACTCTTACCAGACCAAAAGCACCATAGGATCCTTAATAATGCTGAGGAGATCTCAATCTTATACTTGACAATAAATTCAGCTTTCTCGTTGGCTAAATATACCATCATACAAAGAACTAAAGATAATACAAAGTATCATTTAAGAAAGATCATTCTCAATTTTTTTAACGAAACGAATTTCACCAAGATACCAATTTCATATGTTGCACACACACAATAAAATACCAACTTGAGTAAAACAGGCAGATAATATTGCCTCTTATTCCCCGAAAAATTATTTTATTTTCTGAAGTAAACCTACAAGGATCGGTATTTTTGGGAGCTGAACAAATTAGGTATATTTTTTCGGTTAACGTTTATTAGTTGGCATATTTTTGGAGTTCTTTCTGTTAAAATTTAATGAGTAAAAGAAGAGCGACTAGTATTCTTTTGCCAATGATTTTATGTGAGTTTCACTTGATCTTTTCTAATTTTGTTTAGAGTTTCTTTGAAAATTTTTCTTTCTAAACAATGTTCTTGTTATTCTTCGGTTGGTTACTTCATAATTTGATTTCATAATTTCAAATTTACATTTTAAGTTTTCTCTCTTATCTGTAATTGGTTTTCAACTTTTTCATTAGTTTTTTATTTATTTATCTGATTTCAGTTAAAATCGATTGAAGATTCATGTTTCTTTCTTCGAATTTACTTATTATGATTTCAAAATTCCATCTTTTTCTTGTAAAATTCTACTTCTCGTTTTTCTTTTTGCTTTGAAATGCTCGCTTTGAATTTAATTTATCAAAGATTTTTTGTTTTTTCTTCGAATTTACTTATTAGAGTTTAAAAATTTCTATAATATTTTTTCGAAAGGTTTTTTCGTCTCGTTTTTGTTGATTGTGTTTGTGCTCTATGTTTTAAAGCGATTGTTCGATTTTCTTGGTTCTCTGTGATGTTATTTGTGATTCTTTTGGTTGTCTATTTATCTGCCAGCGTTGGTTGATGTGTGAATATTTACTGTTACTTCTTTTTCTTTATTGCTGTATGCGTGTTCTTTGAATTTGTTGGTTGTTTGTGCTATGCCTTGAAGCCATTGTTTTAATTTTGAGTTGGTTCTTGTGTGCTCTTTGTTTGTTTGAATCATTGGTTGATGTGTGTGTCTTTGCTTGAATGAATTTGCTTATTATGTGATCTAATTCTATATTGAATATGTTGATTGTTTTCAAGGTAAAATCATTATTTATTGTAAATACCAATATTTGATCATAATACTCACTATTTTGTGACTTGAGCAATGTAAATAGTAAAATGTTTCTGTTTTTTTTATACAAAATCTTATGAGTTCTAAACTCTAAAATCTTAATTTGCATAGATTGTTCCCAGAAAATAAGCAAAATAAAACAAAGTAAAATGATCTCTCTTCTCATTATTCCACCTCATAACTTAATTATTGAAACATTAGTTTACTGATTTATTCTTATTTCAATATCTACTATATAGTACTCTACTAAAACCATTAATGTCTGAAAATTTTAAGTATCAAAACATAAACGAGTTATATATATTGTTAAGTATATTATGTACTATTATTATTTATTCTCAAATAATAATTAACAAATATTGTAATTTTTTCTTTTACTTTTTAAGATATTTAAACTATTTCATATTTTAAAACTAAAAAATATGAAACTATATGAAATATTAAAATATGAAAATAAGGAGAAAATAAAGAATGAGAAATGTTATTATAATTTACTTTAAAATAGAAATTAAAGAAGAGGTAGTGCTATTTTTGTATTAAACTCATGTAGTACTTGTAGAGACGAAGGGCATGACTAAATGTTACATTTTCCTACTACTATTAACGTCTGCAGTAGCGGAAGAATATTGCATTAACCAATTTCACTCTAAAGAATATATTAAAAACTGAAACATATCTGTAGTTATTTTGATATAGGAAAAGATAAAAGATTTAAAAGCTAGAATTTTTTTATTTTTTCTCACTTGAAAGTGTAAAGATTTCTCGACATGTAGTTACAAAATTATTGTTATTTTGGAGACATGTAATATTAAGAAAGATAGTGATATCATGAATATCGATATATCTAACTTCCTCTATGAGAA
>JAKUCM010002956.1:0-53267 GCA_023374145.1 Lepidium sativum
CAAATTTCCTTCGGTATCAATCCCCATCCGCACCTACGGCCTGCATTTCGAAAAGCAGGACTCTGCCAATCAGTGACGATGGTTTTTGCCAAGAACGAAATCTACGAAAAGGGTTCGCCACTATGACCTTTGGCCCAGCAAATTCCTCAGGGTTCAATCGAACCGGATCCCGTTTGTTGATTCACCCGGACAGTGTGAAAAAACTACCGAAGAGACCACGATTTTTCAAGAAACCGGAATCATTTACAACCATCAGTCATCGTATAGAGCCCATTTCGCATTCGTTCGAAGCGCACGGTGGAAAGACCTACGGGATGACCCCTCCACCGCGCAACCGACGGGACGGCCTAGGCGGATCCATGTACCCGCATACATGACCAGCCAACCTAGGCAAGGGCGTTGCGATGCCATGGTATCATCTCGGTTAAACCGCAACCCAGCAGGCCTAGCGGAATCCATGCTTCCCATGCTCAAGCACGCCCATTCCGTAGGCCCTAGACAAACATCACCATCTTTCGTCGAAATCAACTCGAAAAAAGAAGCAAAAACTTCGATTTTCACTTCGCCGGAAAAGTCGCCGGAAAATATTTCCGGTGACTGCTCCGGCAGTCGGACAGTCGGACGTACCGCGGGACTTCGGACCGAACGTTTCCCTCGAACATTGCCCCAACCGGAACCGAGAGAGGGGAGTACCCTCGGCCAACCCGGACGCTCAACAACCCTCACCCCCCTATAATACTCTTAGTACTTTTTCGGGTCTGGCACCAGGAGACATTGAAATGTCTGAGGAGTCACTGGTGCCATAAAAAAAAAAGTACTCGGAATTTTGATCTGATTTTTTGCAGGCTTCATTATGATATTTAATCTGATTTTCTGGTAAAGTTTCATAATTTTTGGAGAACTTTTTTTTTTTCCATCAGTCCGATCAGAACACTACCCGGTGGCCGAGGAATCGAGTTTTCCTCGACCCACCGAGATTTTTTCTCGTCCGTTTCGCATTTTCCCTCGACTGATCTCGATTATTACCCCACTAAGGCTGTTCGGTCGATGAAAATCGACTGACGGGCGATGCGGATGTGCCTTAGGTCGAGAGGATTCCATCAGTCCGATCAGAACACTACCCGGTGGTCGAGGAATCGAGTTTTCCTCGACCCACCGTGATTTTTTCTCGTCCGTTTCGCATTTTCCCTCGACTGATCTCGATTATTACCCCACTAAGGCTGTTCGGTCGATGAAAGTCGACTGACGGACGATGCGGATGTGCCTTAGGTCGAGAGGATTCCATCAGTCCGATCAAAACACTACCCGGTGGTCGAGGAATCGAGTTTTCCTCGACCCACCGTGATTTTTTCTCGTCCGTTTCGCATTTTCCCTCGACTGATCTCGATTATTACCCCACTAAGGCTGTTCGGTCGATGAAAATCGACTGACGGACGATGCGGATGTGCCTTAGGTCGAGAGGATTCCATCAGTCCGATCAGAACACTACCCGGTGGTCGAGGAATCGAGTTTTCCTCGACCCACCGTGATTTTTTCTCGTCCGTTTCGCATTTTCCCTCGACTGATCTCGATTATTACCCCACTAAGGCTGTTCGGTCGATGAAAGTCGACTGACGGACGATGCGGATGTGCCTTAGGTCGAGAGGATTCCATCAGTCCGATCAAAACACTACCCGGTGGTCGAGGAATCGAGTTTTCCTCGACCCACCGTGATTTTTTCTCGTCCGTTTCGCATTTTCCCTCGACTGATCTCGATTATTACCCCACTAAGGCTGTTCGGTCGATGAAAATCGACTGACGGACGATGCGGATGTGCCTTAGGTCGAGAGGATTCCATCAGTCCGATCAGAACACTACCCGGTGGTCGAGGAATCGAGTTTTCCTCGACCCACCGTGATTTTTTCTCGTCCGTTTCGCATTTTCCCTCGACTGATCTCGATTATTACCCCACTAAGGCTGTTCGGTCGATCGATGAAAATCGACTGACGGACGATGCGGATGTGCCTTAGGTCGAGAGGATTCCATCAGTCCGATCAAAACACTACCCGGTGGTCGAGGAATCGAGTTTTCCTCGACCCACCGTGATTTTTTCTCGTCCGTTTCGCATTTTCCCTCGACTGATCTCGATTATTACCACACTAAGGCTGTTCGGTCGATGAAAATCGACTGACGGAAAAGTTTGGGTCTGTTTTCTGAAGTCTAAAGATGAGACATTTAGTAAGTTCTGTGAATGGAAACAATTAGTTGAAAATCAAACTGATAAGAAGGTGAAGTGTTTACGATCTGATAATGGTCTTGAATTTTGCAATACAAAGTTTGATGAATACTGTAAAACTCATGGAATTGAAAGACACATAACGTGTGTGTACACACCTCAGCAGAGTGGGGTTGCTGAGAGAATGAATCGTACACTGATGGAGAAGGTAAGGTGTTTACTAAATGAATCAGGCCTTGATGAAAGTTTCTGGGCTAAAGCTACTGCAACAGCAGCATACATTGTGAATAGATCTCCTTCATCTTCTATTGATCACAATGTACCAGAAGAACTCTGGTTAAACAGATAACCAGGTTATAAACATCTAAGGAAGTTTGGTTATGTGGCTTATGTACTTCATGATCAAGGGAAACTGAAGCCTAGAGCTTTAAAGGGGGTATTCCTGGGATATCCATCAGGTACTAAAGGCTACAAAATATGGCTTTTGGAGGAAGAAAAATGTATCATAAGTCGGAATGTTACATTCAATGAGGATTTGTGTTTCAAAGACTTAAAGCAGAATGGATCAGAAGGTGAAGATGATTCTAGAAATGTTTACAAACCTCACACAGTAAGTACTGAAATTGAATTCCATGTTAAAGAAAATAACAGTCAAGGGGGAGTTACAACAATGAGCTCTGCATCTGGTCATACAACTGAAGATGAAGAAGGAAATGCAGAGGATACTGCAAGAGAACCTGAAATTGATTTGTCAGATTATCAACTGGCAAGAGATCGATCAAGAAGAGAAACAAAAGCTCCTAGCAGACTTCATGACTATGCTCAGCTATTGACAGAGAATAGTACTCAATTTGCAATGGCCTTGATAGCTTCAGTCATTATTAGTTCAGACGAGCCTCAATGTTATCATGATGCTTTGAAAGACAACAACTGGAATGAATGGAATAAAGCTATGGGTGATGAAATGGATTCACTACTCAAAAGTGGAACCTGAGATTATGTTGATAGACCAAAAGACAGACATGTTATCAGCTGCAGGTGGTTATACAAAATTAAACCCGGTATTCCAGGTGTTGAACCAGAGAGGTACAAAGCCAGATTAGTTGCAAGAGGCTTTACTCAAAAAGAGGGTATAGATTTCCAAGAGATATTTGCTCCAGTGGTGAAGCATGTTTCCATTCGAATCCTTATGTCTGTAGTTGTTTATAAGGATTTGGAATTAGAACAAATGGATGTTAAAACTGCTTTGTTGCATGGTGATATAGAAGAAGAACTGTATATGGAACAGCGAGAGGGTTTTGATTTAACTGAAGGAAATGACAAGGTATGTCTTCTAAAGAAAGCTCTTTATGGTTTGAAACAGGCGCCAAGACAATGGAACATATGCTTTGATCGGTTCATGAAAGAAGAAGGCTTTACTCGAAGTGATCAAGATCAATGTGTATATGTGAAAGAGGTGAGTGATGATGAATATTTGTATCTCCTCTTATATGTTGATGACATTTTAATAGCAACAAAAGAAATGAATGTGATCAATACTTTGAAAAGAAGATTAAGTCAAGAGTTCGAGATGAAATACATGGGAGCTGCTAGTAGAATTCTTGGAATTGACATTACTCGAGATAGGATCAAAGGTACTCTGTGTCTAGATCAATTAAAATATCTTGAGAAGGTCCTGAAAAGGTTTAATATGTCAGATGCTAAAGCCGCAAATACACCAATTGGATCACATTTTAAGTTGTCTGCAATTAAAGATGAAACAAAGGTGTTAGATACAGACTTGACACCTTATTCAAGTGTTGTTGGCAGTGTGATGTATGCAATGATAGGCTCTCGACCTGGTCTTGCTTATGGTATTGGTTTGGTGAGCAGATTTATGAGTGAACCAGGGGAGATTCATTAGGAAGCAATTAAATGGTTGCTTAAATATATTAAAGGATCAAAAGATTTGAAGTTAGTGTACACAAAAGAGAAGAACTTTGATATTTGTGGCTACTATGACTCTGACTTTGCAGGGGACCTTGATAGAAGAAGATCAACATCAAGATATGTCTTTACAGTAGGAGGAAACACATTCAGTTGGAAATCGAATCTTCAACAGATTGTAGCTCTATCAACTACTGAGGCAGAATTTGTGGCTCTAACTGAAGCTGTAAAAGAGGCTAAATGGATACAAGGTCTGCTGGAAGATTTCAAACTTCACGCAAAGGAAACCAAGATCTGGTGTGATTCTCAATCTGCAATTTGTCTCTCGAAGAACAATGTGTATCATGAATGTTCAAAGCATATGGCTGTTAAGAGGTCATTCCTGAGAGATGTAATTGAAGATGGTGAGATTGATATCTTGAAGATTCACACTTCTAGGAATCCAGCAGATATACTTACTAAATGCTTAGCTGTAAGTAAATTTGATTCAGCCTTAAAACTATTAAAGCTGACCAAGCTACAGTGAGGTCTATGACTTCATTTTTGCTGGAGGTTTGAACCAAGTAAAGGCAATTCACTTGCTCTTCAGGTTACTATTTGATTCAAGGGGGGGGGGAGATTGTGTAATGTGATGACTCAAATATCCGGTTTAAAAGAGTCTCGGTTAAGCATATCAATTTTCGGTTTTGTTGGAATTGATTTTGTCAGCTGCAGTATCCGATTGTTGAAGATCTGATTCAAGTGTGCTCAACAGTTTTCAACGGCTCTTGTTCTGTTTTCTGTTAAGGGCATTACTCGAATTGTTTCTGTTACATATATTCAGTTTTTTTTTCTTCACGATGGATGTACTGTTTTTACTTCTTCTTCTTCAATTTTTGTAATCACCATTGTTGCAGAGTGTTCTTCTCTGAAACAAGTTTGATATAGTGGATTGTTGGATTTAATCCAGCCCCAGATGTAAGCTAGTCACACCGACTAGTTGAACTGGGTAACAAATTGTTTTTGTTGTTGTGTTCTTTCATTTTAAGTTCATCTTCGAAGGTTCTATTTCTGTTCAAAAGTTTCTGCAATTCATAGTATTGATAGTTACAACAACGAAGATGGAGTATGATGGAGGATTTGAATCCCATGTCTAAGGCTTCCACATCATGTGAACTTGTAGTTGAAACTTAAAACCTATTTATTTTCTTAGGTGTGTTTTTTTTGTTCATGATTCTACAATATTTTGCTTAATGTTCAACTAAACATATATTAGATAACGGAATCTTATCTAATATACCGAGTTTGAAAAGAAAATCATAGAAACAACCCACATTTTAAGACCTTGTCGTTTCTACTCTATTGACAAGTTTAAAAGATATTTTTACCCTTTACTTAGATGCGACTATTGTGTGTACTTACACATTGACTGAGAGGATTGGAAAAGCAACGGGCAATACAAAACTGACCAGAAATATATATATATATATAAGAAAGAAAGCTTCGGAGAAAACGAGAGAATTGAACTTGTTGTGACACAAACGAAAGAATTAAATAAGCTTTAACTCAATAACATAATGTAAATTCTAATTCTTCAAATTCATCCCCGGATATAATTGGCCAGTGCTTTCTTTGGACCAAACCCACAACGTTCTCTAATGTTCCTCTTAGAAAGAAATGGAGCTCTCTCACCATTGATGGGGCTTATCAGTGGCATTGGTGAATAACTTGGAGTCGATGCAGAGAAAGATGGAGTTCTGTAAGGAGTTGATATGCCTGAGAATGACACAGAGAACAATGATGGAGCAGAATGTCTCTCCCTTAGTGAGCCTGAGCCACCATTAGCTGCTTCTTTAGACAACAATCTCAACTTGTCTGAACAGGAATCCTCATGGTCGTCTTTGCTGATATCATCCATGAACAACACTTCCTCTATGCGTACACCAATGCTATACGCCAAACTCTCTAAGACCCTTGAGTAGCTCTCAAGTATTGCCTTTCCTACATCCTGCAAAGTTTTTCATCAAAAAGTTTTACATTTTTCATCTGACTTGATTATGGTGTAAGCTTACGAATCAAACCTTGTTGAATTGGATCTTGCTTGTGTCCAAAGCTGTTTGTCTAAGTCCTGGGAAACGCTGCTTGAGTCGGATCAACAAGCTTTCAGCTCTTTCTGCGTATACTTCTCTTTTGTCACCATCGGTTTGCTGCATCATCATCTCCTTCACTATCATCCCCCATGAGGGTTTTGTACTTGTGGATCGGTACAGAGAAATCAGATGCCTCGAGTGAGCTCTTCGCCTCCAAAGGTACATAGATGCTTCTACTCTGTTTGCCATTTCTACAACTGCGTGCTCAGATGAAAGATCTATTGATTCAATCAAGTAATCTGCTGAGAAGTTATCCGATGTGATGTTTCTATATAGATAATCACCAAGACATGATCTCCCATTCTGCCAATAAAAAACTATTTAGATACAAGAAACTGTAATTCAACAACTTAAAACGTGGGCTTCAAATATTTTTACCTTTGGAAGAGCTTCAAGGTATGATTGTGGAACCTCCATATCAGCTAAAGCAATACTGTTAATTGACATACAAGCTTTTAAGATTTGATTAGTGAATTCGCGAGTATGATCTAGTTTCTTTCTAGATTGCTCGGTAAGTCCGTCGGATGGCACACGTGGCAATGGAAGCCACCATTTGTCTCCATCTTCACGGAAAGAGTTGGACCTTGCAGATTCAGCAGCTACAATCCCTTGATCAACGTACCAGAACTCTGTTTCTCCAAAACTATCTAATATTTCCTAAAGAATGAACAAGAGAACGCTTTTAAAAACTCACATTAGCCATTTTTAACCGGAAAAAAGAAACAAGGAGAAAGATCAGGTTCTTACAATAAGCATATTGTCTAGCTTCCGAAGGGCAGGAAGACAAGTAAACAGATCTGATCTTGGTCTGCAATTCATCACCTAAAGAATCCACCAAATTATAAATGAAACTGAACACAATGACTCAGTGACAATCTACATGACTCAATCTCACTAAAGGTGTTGACTTAAAATTGTTTACCTCAATCTTGTTTAGATTGGGAACACTCTGAAAGGAAGGTACCAATTCAACAATATGATCACTAACAGAAAGAAGAACTTCGATTTCTCTTCTCCACATTGATTTTTTCTCACTAGGTAATGGCTCTAGCCTCCATTGTTGCCCCACGATTGCAGCTTTTATTGTAAGGAAATCAAAAGTTAGAATTATGACATAAACATCACAAACTAAAGTATGAAACTTTTCATAAAAAAACTACCATAGAGATTGGTAATGGCGTTTGAAATAGCCAAAGCAGGACAAACTCCTTCACCAGAACCTGACATGTCTTCACCAAGCAACAACTTCGCCATTCTCTCTTTCAACAACTCAACTTCTACAAAATCAAAAGTTGTCAAATTTTGTTCATCTTGAGCGAGAGAGAAAGATATTAGTTAACTAATTCACAATTTCACAAACCTGAAGTCTCTGTTCCGACTCTCTTAAACCCTAAATCTTCGATTTTTGTCGGTGTCTTTTTCTTCATTTTACCAGAACTCTTCTTCCACGAACCTTGGACTAATGGCCATCCAAGGATCTGTGACTTCGTGGAAGGAGATGACGGCGATGAAACAGATCTTTCAGCCACTGAAGACCTCCCAGAGCTCGATCCAACACCGCAACTTGAGTTGGTCAGACTTGACTCAGTAATAGACTCTGTAACTGAGTCAATTAATCCAACGATTCGTTTACTCTCACCATATCGTCTCGATCCATCAAACCCAATACAACTGTTCTCCATTTCGCCGAAATATAAATAAAAAAGAAACTTTTCCAAGAAAAAGAGGAAGCAGAGATCAATGAGAAGAAGAAGAATGGTTAGTTGTGGTTCATGAATTCATGAAAATTTTCTGATTATTCCAATTGTTTGTGTTGTTTTTTGTTCTGTCTTAATGAAAATTTGAATTTGCGAAAAGGGTCACATGTAAATCTTAACGTCTCTCTTCGACTTTTATAATTTTATTTTATATAAAAGAATTTCAATGTAGCCGTTATAAATTTGCCACGTCAGACTTCAGACAAATTATGTCCCGTGATCTTCCCGCAGTGTTAAGTCCAAAAACTAAACCAAGAGAGACCTCTTCGAATTTCTCCAATTCATTGGTTTGGGATATTTATCATTTAGATATTAGTGTTTCCGTTAGCTTCGATTAGATTCAGTCTTTCAACAGATTATTACATATAAAAGTTTTTATCGTGATGATAATTTAAATATTTTATGAGGGTATTCTTAGTTGGTTTGATTAGATTAGTCGTTAATAATTTTATAATATGTTACAAAAAGTAATTTTAATAATTTTACAAGGAAAAAATACTTATACACTAAAAATGTTGGATAAATGTTAAATTAATCGTCTCAAATATGACAATAAGCAGAGACTATTCCTACTTCGGTCACGATAAAAGATAATTGAATTAACAAAAAAGCTCTTTTAGTCACCGAACTTCTAAAACACATCTCCATATTGCAAGATTGAAGTGATAGTCATTGATCTAAGGAGTAAGAAGCAAGGAATGAGAGACTTTGTGTGCACCAGAGTCTTCCACCAGATTGCAAGGAGGCCTCAACATGCTTGGGCCTCACGAGTCCATTAAGGTAATGGGCTGCGATCCACATCACATGGGTCCATCTTCTTCTTCAAGTAAAACGCGGTGAAGAGGAGATCGAGAAGTTTCGAGTCTTTTGAGCGTCCTCTATTCTCTCTCGGTTGAAACTCTAATCTTCTTCTTGAGATGTATATATGTGAGCTATGATCTTTGATTGCATGTAACGAGTGAGAGAGTGTGAGTTTCTGGTATATCGGAGCTCGGTGATAATGGATTCCGGAGCTTAGTCTCCGGCGAGACGTAGGACTCTATCTTTAGAGTCCGAACTCGTTAAACCTCGGTGTCATCTTCTTTCTTGTTCTTATTTTTCTTTCTATATCTCTTTAATCCGCACAAATTGGTATCAGAGCTTAGGCTAAGAAGGATTCTTTACCAAGAATCGAGAAGAAAGAAGAAGAAGTAGTCATCAAGTGCAAGCGATGACAAAAACGAAATCGAAGATTGCAGTCTTCGACGGATCTGGTGATTACGGCTTGTGGAAGAAGAGAATGATCGCGTTCCTAACAGTCGAAGGATTGAAGGATGTTCTCAAGACTCACGAACCAAAGGACTTATCAGAAGAAGATGAGAAGAAACCAGATCTGAAGGCGAAGATGATTGAGGAAGAGCAAGCATTTTCAGATAGAGATGAGAAGGCGATAAATATGATCTTCTTAGGCGTCAGTGATAAGGTCCTGAGGAAGATCGAGAGTTGTACAACCACAACAACTACTATTGAGACATTAGACAGGTTATTTCTTCTCACAACTCTTCCAGATAGAATTTTTCCACAACTTGATGTTTACTCGTTCAAGATGCAAGACGGTAAATCTATATATTAGAATATAGATGATTTTCTAAAACTTGTCGGAGATCTTAGACATCTCCAAATAGAAATAGAGGAAGAGACACATGCGATATTGTTGTTAAAATCTTTGCCTGAAGAATATGAACATCTCAGAGAAACACTAACATATAGTAAAGAAAAGCTTTGCGTTGATGATGTTGTGATGGCAGCTAAGTCAAAAGAAGTGAAACTGAAAAAGGGTGGGAACAGCAGTAGAGAAAATGGAGATGGTCTATTTGTAAGAGGGAGATCAGAGACTAAGAAAAGTGGGAACTGGTCCAAAGGGAGAAGCAAATCAAGATCGAAGTCTAAAGAAAGGAAGAAAGGAGAATGCTAGATCTGTGGAAAAGAAGGACACTACAAACGACAATGCTACAAATGGATTGAAAGAAACAAGGGAAAGGATCAGCAAGAAGGAGAATCATCCTTAGCCAGAGATGATGCGAAGGATCTCATAGGATTGGTGGCATCCGAAGTGAATCTATCCTGTAGAGACATCGATCAAGAAAAATGGATTCTGGACTCTGGATACTCTTTTCACATGACTCCTAGAAAGGATTTGTTCATATCACTCAAGGAACATTCAGCCGAGAAAGTCAGAATGGCCAATGAAACTTTCTGCCAAGTAGAAGGTAACAGGTCAATTAGATATATAAATCCAGATAATACTAGTTTTGTTCTTCATGGTGTCAGGTATATGCCGGGAATCTCTAGGAATCTTATCTCACTAGGAATGTTAGAGGAAAAAAGATGCTCATTGAAAAGTGGAGATGGGATTTTAAAGGTAGTCAAAGGAAATATGGTGATTCTCAAGGGAAACAGGAGACATTCACTATATATCTTCCAAGGAGCAGCTCAGGTAGCAGAATCAAACGCAGCAGAATCAAACAAATATATTGAAAACACTGAGAGGGACAACACAAGACTCTAGCATAGTCGCATGGGTCATATAGGAGTTCAAAGCCTCAAGATACTTCAAAAGAAAGGCTGCATTAAATGTCAGTATTACATCTCGTTTACTGATGATTATTCTAGAAAAGTTTGGGTAAGTTTTCTCAGGTCTAAGGATGAAGCTTTTAAAAGCTTTGTGGAGTGGAAAACGATGGTAGAGAAACAAACAGAAAGAAGAGTAAAGAAACTCAGAACCGATAATGGTCTTGAGTTTTGCAACTTTGAATTTGACAAATTCTGCAAGGAAGAAGGAATATTAAGACACAGGACGTGTACCTATTCACCACAGCAGAATGGGATAGCTGAGTGGCCAAATAGGACCATAATGAACAAAGTTCGGAGCATGCTAAGTGATAGTGGATTTGAACTGAAGTTATGGGCTGAAGCAGTATCTACATCCGTCTATCTGATAAATAGGTCATCCTCATCAGCAATAGATTTCAAGATACCAGAGGAATTATGGACTTCAGCAGTTCCAAAACTAGAAAACCTGAGAAGATTTGTGTGCTTAACATATGTTCATACATCAGAAGGAGAACTAAAACCTCGAGCGAATAAGGTAGTGTTCACAGGATATCCTACATGAGTGAAATGATACAATGTGTGGCTTATTGACGAACACAAAAGTGTCATAAGCAAGAGTGTGGTCTTCAGAGAAGACATGGTTTACAAAGATATCAAATCAGAGAGACTAACAGGTATAAATCACTCTGATTCTAATAAGTTCCTGAGTGTTGAATTTACAGGAAGAAGTACAGATGAAGCTGGAGCTACTAAAAAAGAAGAAAGTGAAAATGAAGCACAAGAGGAAGACAATCAAGATGCTTTATAGTATTATCAACTTGCAAGAGACAGGACTCGGAGAACAATAAGCCCACCAACTCGATATCAGGATTACGAATGTGAAGGAGAAGCAGAGGATGAAGCCATGTATGTATTCACTTGTGCTTTGACAGAAGATGCAGAACAAGGAGAACCAAAATCATTCTTGGAAGCTATGAATGATTCTGATAGTATCAAGCGAAAATAAGCAACAGTAAAAGAGATGGAGTCTATTCATAAGAACAACACATGGAATTTGGTAGATAGACCAGAAGGTAAGAAAGTAATATGATGCAAATGGGTATTTAAGAGAAAGGCAGGTACTGCAGGAGTTGAGAAACCAAGGTTCAAATCCAAATTGGTTGCAAAAGGTTACAATCAGAAGGAAGGGATAGACTTTACCGAAATCTTTGCACTAATGATTAAGCAAAAAACAATTCGATTTATTCTATCTGTTGTGGCTAACTTTGATCTTGAGTTGCAGCAACTCGACGTGAAGACAACTTTCCTTCACAACGACTTGGAGGAATACATACTTATGGATCAACCCGAAGGTTTCATTGATAAACAACATCCGAACAAGGTATGTCTACTTAAGAAATCTCTTTATGGCCTAAGACAGTCCCCTAGGCAATGGAATAAGAGATTTGATGAATTTATGCATAAAGGTAATTACATAAGAAGTGATCATGATAAATGTGCTTACTTTAAGAAATTAGAGTCGGGTTATTACATTTATTTGTTGTTTTATGTTGATGATATTTTAATAGCATCTAAGGATAAGTCTCAAATAAGAATACTAAAGGATTTATTAAAATCTGAATTCGAGATGAAAGACTTAGGTGATGCTAGAAAGATATTAGGAATGGAAATTTGTCGAGATCGTAATGCAGGTACTCTTAAAGTCACAAAAGAAAGCTACCTAATGTGAGTACTAAGTAATTTCAAGATGGATAAAGCTAAGGCAGTATTAACTCCCATTGGAGCTCATCTGAAGTTAAAGGCAGCTACAGAGCAACAACTAAAGGAGCAGGAGTAGAGCATGAAGGGTATTCCATATCAGAATGCAGTCGGAAGTATCATGTATGCCATGATAGGGACGAGACAAGATCTTGCATTTACGGTGGGATTGATCAGCAGATACATGAGCAAACCAATCAAAGATCATTGGCAAGCTGTGAAATGGGCACTCAGATACATCAAAGGATCGATATCAAGACTTCAAAGTTGTGGGATACTATGACTCGGACTATGCATGAGACTTGGACAACAGGAAATCAAAATGGGGTTGCGTTTACCGTTGGGGGAAACATAGTGAGTTGAAAGTCAAATTTGCAGAGTGTAGTGGCTCTATCTACCACGGAGGCAGAGTAGATTGCATTGACAGAAGCAGCGAGAGAAGGCGCATGGTTAAAAGGCTTGGCAGCAGAGTTGGTTATCCTCAAGATCCAGTAAAGATCCATTGTGACTCTCAAAGCGCTATTGCGCTCTCAAGGAATGCAGTGTATCACGAGAGAACTAAACATGTGGTAGTCAAGTTCAATTACATAAGAGATCAGATAAACAAAGGAGAGATAGAGGTAGTAAAGATTTCAACTTCAGAGAACTCAGCCGATATGTTAACAAAGTTAATTCCAGTCTACAAGATACAAGGAGCATTGAAAATGCTTCGCGTGTTAAAGGATTAAGCAGAATGAAGGAAGAAGATCCACCAAGACAAGGAAGATCAAGATTAAGGTGGAGAATTGAAGTGATAGTCATTGATCTAAGGAGTAAGAAGCAAGGAATGAGAGACTCTGTGTGCACTAGAGTCTTCCACCAGATTGCAAGGAGGCCTCAACATGCTTGGGCCTCACGAGTCCATTAAGGTAATGGGCTGCGATCCACATCACACGGGCCCATCTTCTTCTTCAAGTAAAACGCGGTGAAGAGGAAGGTGAAGAGGAGATCGAGAAGCTTTGAGTCTTTTGAGCTTCCTCCATTTTCTCTCGGTTGAAACTCTAATCTTCTTCTTGAGATGTATATATGTGAGTTATGATCTTTGTTTGCATGTAACGAGTGAGAAAGTGTGAGTTTCTGGTATATCGGAGCTCGATGATAGTGGATTCCGGAGGTTAGTCTCCGGCGACGTAGGACTCTATTTTTAGAGTCCGAACTCGTTAAACCTCAGTGTCGTATTCTTTCTTGTTCTTATTTTTCTTTCTATATCTCTTTAATCCGCACAAATTAATACAAAATGTGACCATCCTATGATATCCAATATCAATCTCTCTAAGACCTATTGGTAAAAATTTGTCATCATAATTAGCTAGTCCTAATAGGATTAAAAGGCCAGAAGAAATTAAATATTTATTCAAAAATATAGTCTAATACCATGATTCATTACTTGGCCGTAGAGAGATACAACTGAAATCATAATCAAGAGTTTTTTTGGGGAAGAAGGAGAAACGACGCTAACAACAGTGATGTTATATCTAATCAACCTCCAGCGCTCCGAAATCCTATAATAGGTTTGCCGAAGAAAATGGAGATCTAGTCCATCTGGAACTACAACTTCTATATTGATTTGTCGTGAACTTTCTTGGTTTGGTGTGGAGGATTGAGATCCAACTATAAGATTGGTGAAGGTGGAGTGAAAAATCGATAACAGAGCCTCGTCGGCAGCATGAAGTAACAATCCCGAGTGATGTGACATCACATAGAGAGATGGGTGACAAATATGTCGATCTCGGTGGTTTAGGGCCACTATAAATTGAAGAGACACACATGAACTTAACAGAACAGACAACAGAGAATAAAGATACAGAGAAAACAAAGGAAGAGAACATGACCAACGCTCCGAAAAAGACCCACGGTGGTGAAGATGTTGAACCTCTTCGTCCTCTAAAAAGAGAGCTCTAAGCTTCAACAAATCCAGTCATGAATTCTAGTGGAAGAAACGAAAATAATAAAAACAAGAACGGAGCAAAAGGTGAGACTGGTGTTGCCAGCAAAATTTGGTGAAACCGATGTCACTGACGTCAGAGAGATGAGGTACGACACTATCTTCGATTGCAAGAGAGAGAGAAAACTCGTGTTGAATGGTCTGTTTTTATAGAGTAATTGTTTAGCTCTAAATAAACATTTGTCGAGTTATTGTCTCAGAACCCCATATCACTTGTAGCGTGATCTCAAAATATACTAAAGAAATAGAATTTAATTTTAAAAAATTCAAAAAAGTCGAAAATAGGTCAAATGAAAAATTTAACCCTACGAAAACTTAAAATTGAATCCGACCCACTCTCTTATCTCGGGTTATCTGACCCAAAACCTGAAACCCGACCCAACCCCCACGAAATCCCTAATTTTCGCAGCCTCTCTCCAACTTCTCTCTCATTTTTACGCAAAATTTGAATTCACATAACTCCCTGAGATTTCAGTTATTCTCCTTCACAAAACTACCTTAACTACTGTAAACCTTCATGAGATTTTGCTCAAAAGTATAGATTTTATCTCCGCCGAAAGCTCCAATTAAAGGTAAATTTACAAATTTGTGATTGTTTATCATTTTCGTAGGGTATGATATTAGATTTTGGGCTTCAAAGGTTTTAGGATTGATATATTTCGATTGGTACAACCACTAATTTCAAACTATTTATGCTTTTGGTTCTGAATTGGAGTTGAAAATTGAAGTTAATCATCGATCATCTACTCTTCATGTTTTGGTTTTGGATTTTATCGGTTTTGGGATTGAAATATTATTGATCAAACGGTTAGAATTTGTCACTCGGTTTTGTTATTATTTTGAAATTGATAGTTTTAATATCAAACTCTCTATGTTTTGGTTTTAAAGTAATTGTGGATATTGCGTTTAGAAATTAGTGTTGATGTTTGATATTGATATATTGTGGATATTTTTTTGAGATAGTGTAGATTATCGATTGTGCTGAAATAGTGTAAAAGATCGATTTTTTAATCTTTTTCTTGCAGACATGGTTCAAACTAGAGGAGGGTCACAAAAAAGTAGAGGTAGATGAGATGTTGATGCTTCACCCGTTCAAGATATACACATTGAACATGAGGGAAGTGATGATGAAGTGTTAGAAGACACAATGGTATGTATATTTCACTGCTACTATTGTGCTTAGTTGGTAGGATATTTAAGTTGATAAATTTGATCAAAATTGTGATTGTGGTGAATTAATTTGGTGATAGGTATAACTAGTAAAACTTGTTAGTTTTACTATATTTTCGTAAAACTTGTACAACTTTATAGTTATACACATTTGTTAATTACTGACGATATGTGTCTGTGTGATATGATCATGGACCAGCAACAAGCACCGGGACAAGAAGATACTATGGAGCTCGGAGCTGAAGGAGTTCAACAAGCTTTGGATGTACCGATTGGACCAATTACTCGATCTAAGGCTAGACTACTCGAACAGGCTGTTGGCACATTGCTAATACAAGCTGAGAGCAACCTTAGTCTTATGGCTAATCAAACCACACTGGTTTTGATTCAAGCCGACTAAGGGTTGTCAATGAGGTGTGTATTCTTGCACTCTTTTTCTTGTGTCACGTTTTATCCCAATGGGTTTTCTAGACCAAGGTTTTTAATGAGGCTTGTCAATATACACACTACACATCTGCCTCATTGACAACATGCTTAGAAAGGGAAAGGGAAGGCTATTTTCGACTAAGACTTTAAGTGAACTTATTCTAGTCTTTTATTATAACTTTTGGGCATTTGTACTTTAGGCCCACTCATTTCAAAGGCCCATTTCGTGGCTGGTTTTCTATAAGTATGTTGAACCCTAGTTCCTTTCATTTTCATCAAACATTTTAATCAAAAACCCCCTTTCAAATTTGTTTGATCTCTGAGGAGTAAAATTCTCGAACTTGTTATCTATTTGGTGTGTCATATCCAAATGGTCTACAAGATTGAAGATCAAGAGCTTTCTCACCACTCTTGATAGTTCAATTCAATCCACAAATCTGTCACAGTGTCTGTTCATATTCCCCATCGTATCTTCATCATTACTCGTCGGAATTTGCTGAAATCTACCACAAGACTCATCGACTCTTCATCTATCCGCTGCTAAGTTTTCATTTGATTCCGAGTACTCCTGCGATTTATCTCGTCAATAACATCCGAGGTCTGTCTCTTCGGATTCCCTTGCGTTCTAAAGTTGTTGCAATCACTTGATCTTGTTCCTGGATCTTCCTAAGCCACAGTAGGATCTTATCAAGTGGTATCAGAGCCAAAATCAAGTCAGGTTGCATCAAAACTCTTTTTATTCTCTTTTATATTTGAATACTTGTTGCAGATTTGAAAAAAACAGAATTGTCTTTTGGTATTCTAGGACATAGAATTATATATCTGTTTCTTTTGAGTGTTCATAGACGTTTTGGGATTGGATTAGTTGCTTGTTTCTTTGATTCTCTTGCAGGAACATGGAGGAAACAGAAGATCCAGAGTCTAGCAATGCTCGTTATGATAAGCTCTTCATTGAAGCTATTACGGCTCAGATGAGCAAGATTATTGATACTAAGCTTGATGCTTTTCGAAAGGAGACACAATCAACTCACTCTGCAGCTAAGGAACCTAGTGGATCTGAACGTGAGGTTAACAACAATCGTGGAAACAGTATGCGACCTCCGTCACCAGCAAACGAACGAGAACACTTAAGCCAAGACGATGAAGCTACAGATTATTATGGCAGTGAACGTTCTATTCAGACATTCCACATGAGGAGGCGTGTAAGACAAGAAGCACCACCGCAGCAAAACAATACTTCTTATGGTCTGAAACTTAAGATACCACCTTTCTATGGAAAAAGTGACCCCGATGCTTACCTAGAGTGGGAAAAGAAGATTGAGCTAGTGTTTGAGTGTCAGTACTATACTGAGGAGAGCAAAGTTCGTTATGCTGCTACAGAATTCTATGATTATGCTCTAAGTTGTTGGGATCAACTTGTAACAACCAGAAGAAAAAATGGTGAGCTTCCTATTCGGAGTTGGAGGAGAATGAAACAGTTTCTCCGCAAGAGATTTGTACCAAACCATTACCATCGAGAGCTTCACACAAGGCTAAGGAATTTAAGTCAAGGTAGTAAGACTGTGGATGAGTATTATCAAGAGCTAGAAACCTTGATGTTACGAGCTGATATCCAAGAAAGTAGTGAAGCTACTATGTCTCGGTTTTTAGGAGGACTTAATAGAGATCTTATTGATCTTCTGGACGTGTGTGACTACTTGGACTTAGAAGAACTGCTACATAAGGCTGTCATGTATGAGAAACAGCTTAAGAGGAAGGGTAATCGATCGAATTACAACAGCAACAGAATGAGTTATGCTAAGGATTCACGAACTGGTTTTCAAAAGGTTTTCAAACCCAACATTAAGGCTGAAGACAAACCTTCTGTTTATAAAGAGCTCAAGCCAAGTGAATCAAAGGAGTCTAAAGCACCAATGAAGACCAATACTAGAGCTAGAGATCTAAAGTGTTTCAAGTGCCATGGATTGGGACACTATGCTAATGAATGCCCTAACCACCAAATTATCTTGATAAGGGCTGATGGGGAGTTTGAATCTGAGGATGAGAAGTCAGAAGAAGCATCAGACGCTGAAGGTGAATTGCCAATTAAAGGTCCACTTCTAGTCACGATGAGATCTCTTAGTGTTCTTGTCAAAGATAAGGATTTTGAACAAGCACAACGAGAGAACTTGTTTCACACACGTTGCATGGTAAAGGATAAAATCTGCAGTGTAATCATCGATGGAGGAAGCTGTACAAATGTTGCTAGCAAGACTATGGTGCAGAAACTCAATCTCAAGGAGCTGCTACACCCTCGGCCATATAAGCTGCAATGGTTGAGTGAAGAAGGAGAAAAGGAAGTAAAGAAGCAAGTTCGAGTACCTATCAGCATTGGGAAGTATCAAGATGAGATTCTATGTGATGTATTACCTATGGAAGCTTGTCACCTTTTGCTTGGACGTCCTTGGCAATCTGATCGCCATGTCGTTCATGATGGCTTCACAAACAAGCACAACTTTGAGATTAATGGCAAGAAGATTACTCTTTTACCAATGTCTCCACATGAGGTATATTTAGATCAAATCATGATGAGACACAAGGATGAATCCACCACTACTCAGTCCACTAAAGCACAAACTAAAGGGAGTAATACACCTAATGCTTTAGTATTGATTAGAGAAAATTTACTAAAAGTAGCTGAACTAGAACCGGAGCTTCCGAGTAGTATTGTTAATCTTTTGCAGAGCTATGAAGACGTGTTTCCAGAAGAGAATCCTGAAGGTCTTCCACCAATTCGTGGGATTGAGCATCAAATTGATTTCGTACCAGGTGCTTCATTACCGAACAGACCAGCATATAGAACTAATCCAGTAGAAACCAAAGAACTTGAAAGGAAAGTGACAGAGCTATTGGAGAAGGGACTCATTAGAGAAAGCATGAGCCCATGTGCTGTACCCGTCCTCCTTGTACCCAAAAAGGATAATAGCTGGAGAATGTGTGTAGACTGCCGTGCTATTAACAACATTACGGTGAAGTATCGACATCCCATTCCTAGGCTAGATGACATGTTAGATGAGTTGCATGGGTCTAAGGTATTTTCTAAGGTTGATCTCAAGAGTGGTTATCACCAGATTAGAATGAAAGAAGGTGATGAGTGGAAAACTGCATTTAAAATGAAACAAGGTCTATATGAGTGGTTAGTTATGCCATTTGGTCTTACCAATGCTCCTAGCACATTCATGAGGTTAATGAATCATATACTAAGAGAATTTATAGGCGTTTTTGTAGTGGTATACTTTGGTGACATTCTGGTGTTTAGCAAGAGTCTAGAAGAACACGTGGAACACATTAAGATGGTTTTAGATGTGCTTAGGAAAGAAAAACTCTATGCTAACTTAAAGAAATGTACCTTTGGAACGGATAACCTTGTCTTTCTAGGTTTTGTTGTGAGTGCAGATGGAGTTAGAGTGGATGAAGAGAAGATCAAAGCAATCAAGGAATGGCCGAGTCCTAAAACAGTTAGTGAAGTCCGCAGCTTCCATGGACTAGCTGGGTTTTATAGGTGGTTTGTAAAGAACTTTAGCACCTTGGCTGCACCTATTACTGAAGTAATCAAAAAGGATGTGGGATTTAGATGGGACTCTCCACAAGAGGAAGCCTTTCAGGCTTTAAAAGAGACGCTTACTCATGCTCCTATTTTATCTCTTCCAGATTTTACTAAGACATTTGAAATTGAGTGTGATGCTTCAGGTGTAGGAATTGGGGCTGTTCTTATGCAGGAGAAAAGACCAATAGCATATTTCAGTGAGAAGCTTGGAGGAGCCACTCTCAACTATCCAACATATGACAAGGAGCTATATGCTCTTGTGAGGTCTCTCCAAACATGGCAGCACTATCTTTGGCCTAAAGAGTTTGTAATACACACTGATCATGAGTCCTTGAAGCATCTTAAAGGTCAGCAGAAACTTAACAAGAGACATGCTAAGTGGGTTGAGTTCATTGAGACATTTCCATATGTCATCAAGTACAAGAAAGGTAAAGAAAATGTTGTGGCTGATGCATTATCCAGAAGGTACACCTTACTTGCTACTCTTGAGGTTAAGTTGCTGGGTTTTGAACATATCAAGTCTCTCTATGCTAATGATTCCGACTTTAAGGAGACTTTTGCTGCAAGTGAGAAGTTTGCAGTTGGCAAATATTATAGGCACGAGGGTTTTTTATTCTATGATAATCGCTTGTGTGTGCCTAATTCTTCTTTGAGAGATTTGTTTGTTAAGGAAGCTCATGCTGGAGGCTTAATGGGACATTTTGGAGTGGCTAAGACAATGCAGGTCATGCAAGAACACTTCCACTGGCCACATATGAGACGTGATGTTGAAAGGTATTGTGCTAGGTGTCCAACATGTAAAATGGCTAAGGCCAAAGCACAACCTCACGGTCTGTATACTCCTCTCCCTATTCCTTTGCATCCTTGGCATGACATTTCTATGGATTTTGTTGTAGGATTGCCTAGGACTAGACATGGACGAGATTCAATCTTTGTTGTCGTAGACCGTTTTTCTAAAATGGCACATTTTATTCCTTGTCATAAAACTGACGATGCTGTTAATGTTGCTAGCTTGTTCTTTAGAGAGATAATCCGACTACATGGTATGCCTAAGACGATAGTTTCAGATCGTGATACAAAGTTTCTTAGTTATTTTTGGAAAACTCTTTGGTCTAAGCTAGGTACCAAACTGATGTTCTCTACTACTTGTCATCCCCAAACAGATGGTCAAACTGAAGTAGTTAATAGAACCTTGTCTACTCTCCTTAGGGCTCTAGTTAAGCAAAACCTTAAGACTTGGGAGGATTGTTTGCCACATGTTGAGTTTGCATATAATCATTCTGTGCATTCAGCCTCTAAGTTTTCTCCATTTCAACTTGTTTATGGGTTTAATCCCATCTCTCCTTTGGATCTAATGCCTTTACCTTTGAGTGAGAGACTTAGCATGGATGGACAAAAGAAAGCTAAATTTGTCAAGAAGCTTCATGAGCAAGCCAGAACCAACATAGAGGAGAAAGCAAAGAAATATGCTGAGCAAGCTAATAAAAGCCGCAAGGAGGTGCTCTTCAAGGAAGGTGATCTTGTTTGGATACACCTAAGGAAAGATAGGTTTCCAAATGAGAGAAAATCGAAGCTGAAGCCTAGAATGGATGGTCCTTTCAAGATTGTCAAGAAGATCAACAACAATGCCTATCAGTTGGATCTCCAAGGTAAGTATACCGTGAATAGTAGTTTTAATGATGCTGACTTGGCTCCTTTCATTGTAGGTGATCTGGATTTAAGGTCAAATCCTTTTCAAGAAGGAGGGGATGATATGATCATGGACCAGCAACAAGCACCGGGACAAGAAGATACTATGGAGCTCGGAGCTGAAGGAGTTCAACAAGCTTTGGATGTACCGATTGGACCAATTACTCGATCTAAGGCTAGACTACTCGAACAGGCTGTTGGCACATTGCTAATACAAGATGAGAGAAACCTTAGTCTTATGGCTAATCAAACCACACTGGTTTTGATTCAAGCCGACTAAGGGTTGTCAATGAGAGGTGTGTATTCTTGCACTCTTTTTCTTGTGTCACGTTTTATCCCAATGGGTTTTCTAGACCAAGGTTTTTAATGAGGCTTGTCAATATACACACTACACATCTGCCTCATTGACAACATGCTTAGAAAGGGAAAGGGAAGGCTATTTTCGACTAAGATTTTAAGTGAACTTATTCTAGTCTTTTATTATAACTTTTGGGCATTTGTACTTTAGGCCTACTCATTTCAAAGGCCCATTTCGTGGCTGGTTTTCTATAAGTATGTTGAACCCTAGTTCCTTTCATTTTCATCAAACATTTTAATCAAAAACCCCCTTTCAAATTTGTTTGATCTCTGAGGAGTAAATTCCTCGAACTTGTTATCTATTTGGTGTGTCATATCCAAATGGTCTACAAGATTGAAGATCAAGAGCTTTCTCACCACTCTTGATAGTTCAATTCAATCCACAAATCTGTCACAGTGTCTGTTCATATTCCCCATCGTATCTTCATCATTACTCGTCGGAATTTGCTGAAAACTAACCACAAGACTCATCGACTTTTCATTCGATTCCGAGTACTCCTGCGATTTATCTCGTCAATAACATCCGAGGTCTGTTGATAAACAGGTTTTTGCGGTGTTTTCACAAATACAAAACTGTCTATTTAATCAATTGCAGTACAGTATGGTGTCAATCCAATGGGAGAGTAACTAGCAATCAATATATAATCTACTTATTCTAATCTAAGCCAGATTTAGTTTCAGCGAGTGGTTATCTATCCTAGGTGACAACGAAATCTCAAAACAAAATGCTAAAAACGAAACAAAGTATTACAATGTAAAAACAGAGCATTAAAAGTTAAAGCAATAGTAAAACTAATAATAAAGTGCAACACGAAATCTCAACCTAAAGCAGAGTATTAAAATCACGAAAATTCAATAGAGGAAAAACGGGTTCTTGAGGTTTAGGATCAATGATTAGGGTATTCCTAGGGGTTCTAGACTTATCTATCAACCTATTTAGATGACCTCTAAGCAAGGAATCACAAAGTAATCACATTCGCTCTCGCGCAATGGGACCTCTCTTAAAAGACAACCTGACTTGACTCTCGCCCAACGATTGGAAATTCAAGAGGCCTTAAGTATGGACCTTACAAAGCCTAATAACATCCTAGACAATCAATCTCTTGAGCTAGGAAGATGCTATCTTAACTTAAGCATGTTCAAGTGATTCCCCAAACGCCTCTCGGGGGGGATTCACCAAGAGATCGAATTTCAATTGATCAGAAAGAAACAAGCATTAAGAACACTTAAATTAAAGATATCTAAGACCTTAATTAAACATAAACAAATCTAGAAATCCCTAAGTTTTCCCCTAATCTCACCCTTTCCTCAAGAACCCTAGACTAACTTACTCAGAATTCATGAAATAAAATATAAACTTAAAATCGAAATCTAATTGCATAAAACTTATGACTAGAAAAATCGTAAATGCCTTTGTAAAAATAATAGACTCGAAATACTCCGTGATAAGCTCCAAAAAGTACCTAAAAATCCCTTTTATGCAATGTATGCAATGCCCGACACTAATAATGCGATTTATGCTAAAAAGAACCTAAAACAATGATAACAATGCAAGTATGAATGCAAAATATGCTAAATAATGGTCCTAAAATGTGGTAAAATGCAGACACATCAACTCCCCTAAACTTAGTCTTTGCTTGCCCTCAAGCAAATATGCATCGAACTAAGAAGGAAGAAAAGTTGCTGACAATGGGAACATCTTACTCAAACAAATGACACGCCAAACTGAAAAACCGTAATCCATAAGTGAAACCTCATTCTTTTGTAAGAACCACAATTTACTTTCATCAAGGCTTAGCATCAAGACCGAATATTCCCTAACACTTAGTTGCTCTCTTAAGAAACTCAGATTCGAAACCTATTTCTCTTAAGTGCAGTCCGCAAGAGGGGCTATTGATCAAAGTCCTTCGGATTCAACTTCCTCAAATTCAGCTAGTTACTAATGGTTTAAGCATTTTCGATCACTTCTCAACTCCTTACTCGTTTTTATTGGCTTAAGCTTTATCAATGAAGCACGAAAAAGTACGGGTTTACGCACAGTCCCGGTTCATTTTAGGCATCGATGTATTAGCTTTATCAATGAGACGCGAAAAAGTACGGGTTTACGCACAGTTCCGGTTCATTTTAGGCGATATCGAAATGGTTTTATTGATGAACACAAGAAGGTACGGGTTTACGCACAATCCCCGTTCATCTTAGACCATATATTGTGAGCCGAGTTTTGAGAAGGATGATTCTATATTCACCTTATGCTTTTCTTTTTACTTAGCTAGCTGAACCTAAGGAAGGATCTTATGCAATGTATCTCAAGCCCCTAATTTGGAAAATAGAATTCGATTATGAGGTAAAAAATCAGGTTCTTTTCGAGACACAACCTAAGTATCGGTTTCAAAGGTCAATGATCTACCAGTCAGTGTTCAAGAGGGAAAAAACGCGAGTCTAAGAGTTCACTATGGTTACTAGCCAATCAACCTAGCAAGTCTACCTATCTAGCAAGATGATTCCCTAAATTCTAGACTCAATCCTATATGAATGCAATGCAACTATATGAACACTCTGTTTTTGACTTATGCATTTTCGATTTTTTTTCAAATTTTTTTGGTTTTTCTATGCCTTAGATGTGATGCAAATGATCAAATGCAAGAATAAAAACTAAGAACCACAGAAAACAAAGTCAAATATCCTCTAGAACCCTCTCCCAAACTTAAACCACACAGTCCCTTGTGTGTATAAAAGTCCGAAAGAGGATCCTAGACCAGCAAGTCAAGTGAAAAATATGCAAAAGCAAGCCAAGTAAAAGAAATGTAAAAGCAAGTCAATTGAAAAATATGCAATGGTATTTATAATGAAAGGAAGGTGTTTTTGTACCTCTTAATGATTCCAGTAATCGGATGCCACATTTCGCATGAGCTCCATGTAGTAGTCATTATGCCTTTGACGCTCGAGCTCAGCTTGCTCGAGCGTTTCCGTCAAGTGTTCGGAATGCTCGACTGATTGGTGCTCGAGCGGTTGGCTCGAGCTTGCTCCTGCTGCATCGAATGGTCTTCTGTATGAGAATGCTGCGGGGTTTGCTGAGGAGCGTCTAGCTGGTGCTGGTTGATGTTGCCTCTCACGATCCGTGGATATGGAGGCTCTTCTTGGGCGAATAGTGGTGGTGGTGGTGGTCCGCTGTTCCTTTCTAGAGCTGCCACTCTCCTACTTAAATCATCGTTTTCTTGCCTTCTAGCCTCGTCGCTAGCAGTCAGCTTCGTCACCTTCTTCATCAACCATTTGTTCATTTTCTGCAACAAGCCTATGTGCTTGTGTGCTTCTCGGATCGGTTCTCCTTGACGAGGTGGCATCGTGTATTCTTCAAAACAATATGCTTCGGGATCCACCTCATCGCTGTTTGTTGGAGATGAACTCTGCTGAGGGTCATTGGGATCGTACAAGGCTTCTAGAGGCGGATTGAAATCCGTGTTTTGCCCCATTCTTATTGTCGTGTACTCCCTGTTTGGCAAGAGTAGAAAAGCGTTTGGTCTAAATAAATGATGGAAAGAGTAAAGGAGCTTACCTCGAACTTCCGTCGTAGCCAAAAATTGACTTCTCCTTAAGTGATCGATGTTCATGAACCGAGGGTCAGCCCATTGTGTCTCATCGATTGGCACATTACACCTTTCTAGAATGCATGTGACAAGTCTGCCAATGGTGATCTTTCCATCACGTCCTCCAGTTTTGTTATCTCTTGCCCAATCTCGGTATGTGACCAATTGGTTAGCAAACTGGATGGTTAATCCAGCATTGTTTCGATCTCCAGTAATCGGGGATCCGTCGCTCTTTGTACCAACAATGTCTTTAAGAGCAGTCACCAACATCTCCATTTCTCATAGATTAATTGTTCTAGTAGTAAAACGTGAGAAAAATGTATTTGCTAGGATTGTTCGAAAATACCTCAATGCCGGGTTTCGGATCAGCGATGCCTTAGATCGGGAGGATGAGAATCTGCTCCTTGTTTATGCAATCGACCTCCACACATCATCCAACTCAGCTCTATCAAAATCTGGTCCATAATTTTCGGACTCGGCCTTTGGGAACTCGAAGAGGTCCCTAAGTGCTTTGAATGTCATTCGATAGTCCCTTCCTCTTATTGCAAAGAAGATGTAACCGCCACCTTGCTTTTCTTGGAGACTCTCGTTTTCAGCATCGTATAGAACAATTTGAACCGTCGCCAAAAACTGAAGAGTCTCCTCCTTGTATGCTCTTTGCGGATATTGCACAAATGTGGACAGCCCACAATTTTGTAGCATGAGATCTACATCTCTTGTTATCCCCATTGCAGTCAGCGCTTCCTTGCATGTATAGCGGGTTCCTAGAAAATCCATCCTCCGCAGATCGCTTAGTGCTCTTGCCGAGTTATGCCTCTCCTTCATCTCCTTCTCTCTTTTTCCGGCAAGGATTATCTCCCTTGCTTCTGCTGCCTCTCTTTCGCCATATCCATCTTCGCGGAGTGTTTCAGCAGTAAGGTCCGGGTCCAATTCGTCTTCATCCATGTATTCTTCTCTTTCTTCCGACTCATTCTCAGATTGCCCTTCCATCCTCCTTTTCTCCTTTCTGCCGGGTCTGCTTGCGGCCATAGAAGACTCTCCTTGGGAAGGATTGCTTCTTGTTCGAGCATTATTTTTTGCTCTGAGGTGGAGGAGGTTGGCTTTGTTGGATTTGCCGTCTGTCATGGTGAAAGTAGGTCGGAGGAAGAGCAAGTATTCGGACACTCGAGCAGAGGTGATCGAGTGTAGTGGATGAACAAAAAGAGAGACGATTTGCTTCTGTAAAAGAGAGAACAACTAGACAGAAATGTTAGAGAGAGAATGTATTTCGTGTGAATGAAAGGAGAGAGGCTCCTCCTCCTTTTATAGAGGAGAAAAACAAGGGGGAGCCTTTTCAAATTCAAAATTTGAACTTGGATTAAATCAAATCTTTTTGAATTAAATGGAAAAGATATTGCATTAAAGAAAGATTTAACCCATTTTTCGGAGTAAATGTCTCCCCTTTCTCAGCTTTTGGCAGTTATAGGCTTGGAGGCATGTTAATACGCATGAAGGCGGGACACTCGAGTCTGACACTCGAGCAGGTTTGGTCGAGTGTCAGTCTGCCAAAAGCTGGCTGATGCTCGAGTGGGACACTCGACCAGGCATGGTCGAGTGTTGTCCCATCTTGTCGGTTTTGACCCCACTTGTCCCATGTGGGCCCCATTTTCCTGCAAAAGAGACCCAAAAAACCTTCCAAGTGCATGTAAGTCGAAATAGATGCAAGTAAAAATGAAAAATAGCAAATTTGTAAGGAAAATATGCGAAAAGGAAGAAATTGAATGTATATACAGAGGATACCTTTGGGATTGCCTCCCAACTTGATATGATTCTCCCTAGAATAGAACTCTGAAAATCGGGGCTAGAGAACTCGGAATCGAATGAAATTTGAGCAGCGGATAGGTTGGAGTGTAAGGAACGTTCTGGTAAGTTTTGAGCGGAATTGATCGAGGGGTTTCTGAGATACGATGGCAAACTCGTTGAGAAACAATAGAACTGATGGAATGTTTTGGCGGAATGGATTAGGATAAGATGAGGACGTGATGGAAACTTGTAGGTGACGAAGATGAAGTGATAGAATGGATAGATTTCTGTGATTAGATGAATCAAGTGAAGAATCTCTTGGCTCACAACGTGATGGGAGATTCAGGCTCTAGGATGTCCAGAACCGTGGCTTGAGAGCATGAAAACTTTAAAGAAGTCTTTTTGTCAAAATAATACTCTAAGAAATTTACAGCAAGTTCTGGGGTTTAAATACAACCCTAAAACAGAACAGCATGTAGTTTTTAAACAAAAAAAACAACACGTAGTTTGAAACTTAAATAAAACAACGAAGCGTTTAAATAAAAACAACGAGGCATCCCCTAATGGTGCACCTCAAAATCTACTAAGTACAAAACCAGATTGGTTTGTACATTATTCTCCTAATGGTAAGACTCCTAAGTAACTCGCCGTAGTGATTCCATCTGCCTCATTAAAAACCATGAGAGAAAACCCAATTGGGACAAAACTCTCTATGGGAAAAAGAGTACAAACTTCCTCACCTAAGTTACCTAGTTATCATTACCAGGAGAAGTCTTCAAGATGGAGATGTTGAAGACTTGTGCAGCTGCTAGCTCGTCAACTCCTTCGGAAATGAGGGAATGAGCTTCCTTGGCCATCTCCTTAGCTCTGGAACATGTAATCCGACCCTCTACTTCAGGTGCTGCAGCTGTTGTGTCATCCACGATCATATCATCCTCTCCCTCTTGAAAAGGATTTGTCCTCAAATCTGTATCTGCAACATAAGGAAGCAAATCAGAAACATTGAACGAATTTGATATGTTATACTTACCTTGGAGATCGATCTTGTAAGCATTGTTGTTGATCCTCTGGATGACTTCAAATGGACCATCAACTCGTGGCAGTAGCTTGCTCTTCCTCTCTTCTGGAAATCGGTCTTTCCTGAGATGAATCCAGACCAAATCTCCTTGTTCAAATATCAGCTCCTTTTTTCCTTTGTTGGCATGCTTCTTGTACTGCTTTGTCTTCTTCTCTATGTTCTCCTTGGCTTTGGCGTGAATTCTCCTGACTTGTTCAGCCTTTGCTTTTCCATCTGCACTACATTTCACACTCAAAGGCAAAGAAATCAAGTCTAGAGGGGATTGTGCGTTAAAGCCATAAACAATCTCAAAGGGAGAAAAGAGAGTGGCAGAATGCTTATCGTGATTGTAAGCAAACTCTACATGTGGTAGACACTCTTCCCATGACTTGATGTTGCTCTTCACCAACGTCCTTAGAAGTGTTGACAATGTTCTGTTCGTTACTTCTGTCTGTCCATCAGTCTGCCAAAAATGCCCTAAGAATTTGGTGTCTCGATCTGAAACTATCACTTGAGGCATTCCATGCAATCTCACAACTTCCCTGAAAAACAGATTAGCTACACAAACAGCATCATCCGTCTTGTGGCTAGCTATAAAGTGAGCCATCTTGCTAAACCTGTCAACAACCACAAAAATAGAATCTCTACCATTTCTGGTTCGAGGTAAGCCAAGTACAAAGTTCATAGATAAATGAGTCCAGGGCTGCGAAGGAATAGGAAGAGGTGTGTACAAACCGTGTGGCTGTACCTTACTCTTAGCCATTTTACACGTTTCACACCTAGAACAAACCTGATCGACATCTGTCTTCATGTTTGGCCAATAGAAGTGAATCATGCAGTCCAAGTAGAGTCTTTGTAACTCCAAAATGCCCTGCTAATCCACCTCCATGCGCCTCTCTAACTAGCAGCTCTCTGATTGATCCTCTTGGTATACACAAGCGATTATTGTAGAACAAATAACCATCCTGTCTAAAGAATTTATCAACAGCAAACTTATGGCATTTGCCATAGCTCTCAGCAAAGTCATTGTCAGTCTCATACAAGTCTTTAATATGCTCAAAACCAGCCAACTTAGAAGTTAAAGTAGAGACTAAAATGTACCTTCTGATAATGCATCTGCAACTACATTATCCTTACCTTTCTTGTACTTAACTATGTATGGAAACGTCTCTATGAACTCCATCCATCTGGCGTGTCTCTTGTTGAGCTTTTGCTGTCCCTTTAAGTGCTTCAACGACTCATGATCTGTATGAATGACGAATTCTTTTGGCCACAAGTAATGCTGCCACGTTTGAAGTGCTCTAACTAATGCATACAGCTCCTTGTCATAAGTTGGGTAGTTGATTGCAGCTCCTCCTAGCTTCTGAAGCTCTTTAGTCTCAACTGGATTAGTTCTGTCTGCTGGTTTGTTTGGCAACACAGAACCAGCCACTAAATCAATTTGATGCTCAATACCACGAATTGGAGGCAGTCCCGGTGGTATCTCCTCAGGAAAAACGTCCTGATGTGCTCCTCAATAATCTGAATCATCTCATGTGGAAGCTCCTCTGATGGTTTAGTACACGCCAATGTCTCCTTGTACACAAACATGAAAGTAGTCATTTCTGGATCAAACAGCTTGTTAAACTCACTGTGATTGATGTATAATGCATTTGACACTTTCTCCTTCTCCTCTTGGTTCATATGCATCTGATCCTTGTAGATTTCAGCTGGTGTGAGTGGAAGAAGAGAGATTTTTCGTCCCTTGTACTCAAACACCTGCTTGTTTGTGTACCCATCATGCATCACACGCCTATCATACTGCCATGGTCTGCCCAACAGAACGTGACTAGACCTCATTGGCACAACATCACACAGCAACTCATCTTCATACTTCCCAATCGCCAACTTGATGAGTACTTGCTGAGAAACGGTTACAGCACCCTTGTTGTCTAACCAATGCAGCTGATATGGTTTAGGATGTGAAGTAGTCTTAAGATTAAGCTTCTTCACCATCTCCTCACTGGCGGCATTGGTGCAGCTGCCTCCATCAACAATCAAGGTGCAAACCTTATCCTCAACTACACATCTGGTGTGGAAGAGATTCTCACGCTGTCCCCTATCATCTGGATGAACCTGAATGCTCAATGCTCTGCGTGCAACAAGTAACTCTCCAACTGCTGCGGCTGCTTCTTCCTCCTCTAAATCGTCCTCTACCTCACTTTCTGAACTCTCCTGAGGCACAATCTCTCCTCCTTCTCTCAACAGAAACATCTTCTTGTTAGGACAGTCTCTGGAGTAGTGTCCCATTCCTTGACACTTGAAGCATCTGACATTGCTATTAGAAGTGCCACTTCTGGTTTTAAGCTCTGTTTTGAACTCTTCTTTCACTACAAAGGCTGCAGGTCTGTTATCTTTAATTGGAGCTGATTTGGTGAATTCTCTTGGCTTAGGGATACTAGAAGTGAAACTAGATCTGCCAATTCTCCTCTTAAGTTGCGCCTCTATCAACTCAGCTTTGTGCACCATTTCCTGCACATCTTCATAATTCTGCAGCTCTACCTTATCTTGCAGCTCTCTGTTCAATCCCCCCAGAAAACGAGACATCACCATATCATCACTTTCCCTCAAATCAGCTCTAATCATAAGTGTCTCCAACTCCTGATAGTAATCACGAACTGATCTGGTGCCTTGTACAAGGCGTCTCAACTTGCTAAGCCTCTCTCTCTGATAGTGCGCAGGCACAAACTTTCTCCTCATGTGTCTAACAAGTTCTCTCCAAGTGGTGATTGGAGGCTCTCTTTGTCTGTCTCTGACGAGTCCTAACTGCTCCCACCACTAAAATGCATAGCCATTAAACTCTGAAACTGCTATCTTAACCTTGTTAAGTACATAAGTTCCCTGCACCAGAAAATTAGACTCCATCTTCCTTTCCCAATCCAAATATGTCTCTGCGTCATTAGTGCCATGAAAAGGAGGGAATTGGATCTTAATGTTGCTCAGCTGCTGTCTCAAAGGATCATACTCACGTGCATTGCCTCTGTTTCTAGGTCTCCTTAACGTTTCACCACTATGTTCTGATCTTTCACCTTCTTCTGAATGCTCATGATCTGATTCCACATAAATCCTATGTCTAGCAACGTAATCAGACCGTCTTTGTGGCTGTGAGCTTCTCCTTTGATGACCAACTGTTTCTCTGTCCCTAATTGGTGATATAAGGCGTCTAACTCTCTGTTGTCTAGAAGAAGAACCCACGTGTGCCTTTCCTTTAGCAATCCTGATTGCTTCATTAGGACTAGGAGGCTCTGATGATTCTGGCTCGGTAGCACTTTGATCATTCTTTAGCTCTTTGAATCGGTTCTCAAACTTGCTATCAAGCTGCTCTAATTGCTGAAAGAGTTGAGAAGCTATTGCTTGATTGGCTTCTTTGATTTGCTGAGCCATGGCTTTGCTTAGAGCTTCCATAGCTTCAGCTGAAAGCTCCATTGTACCTGAAAGGAAGTCAAAACAACTCACAATAACTAGTTCTTAGACAAAAGAAAGGAAATAAAAGCCTACAAAAAAAAAACGAAAATCCTAATCCTACTAGGAATAGGATTCCTAAACTAATCCTAATTCTAACAGGAATTATTAACCTAAACCTAAAGCAAACATGCCTTAAGTATGGT
Organism: Lepidium sativum; assembly: GCA_023374145.1. Lineage (NCBI taxonomy): Eukaryota > Viridiplantae > Streptophyta > Magnoliopsida > Brassicales > Brassicaceae > Lepidium > Lepidium sativum. The sequence goes on from JAKUCM010002956.1 coordinate 31,660, forward strand.
CCTTACAAAGCCTAATAACACCCTAGACAATCAATCTCTTGAGGTAGGAAGATGCTATCTTAATTTAAGCATGTTCAAGTGATTCCCCAAACGCCTCTCGGGGGGGATTCACCAAGAGATCGAATTTCAATTGATCAGAAAGAAACAAGCATTAAGAACGATTAAACTAAAGAGATCTAAGACCTTAACTAAACATAAACAAATCTAGAAATCCCTAAGTTTTCCCCTAATCTCACCCTTTCCTCAAGAACCCTAGACTAACTTACTCAGAATTCCTGAAATAAAACATAGACTTAAAATCGAAAATCAATTGCATAAAACTTAAGACTAAAAAAATCGTAAATGCTTTTGTAAACTATGAGACTCGAAAATTGCTGGAAAAGATTGTATATTGAAAGTAAAAATTCTAGTACAATTAATAGATCAAAAGATCTTAAAGAAAAAAGAAAAATACTTAAAGAGAAAAAGGCAAAATTCCCTAGAAAAAAAAATGGGAAATTCCTTTAAAAAGTGAAAAGGAAATTTCCTTAAGAAAGAAAATAGAAAAAGCCTAAAATAGTTGTTGGGCTTGCACAAATGGGTCTTGATGGGCCTTTTTCGCAGAGAAGCCCAAGAAGTCAATCTTCGTCCGAAGTCTTAGTTCTGGTCCGAAAATCCACTCGACCAAGTGTGGTCGAGTGTCATGCTCGAGTGTCATTGGTATATGCCAAATCTTTTAGATCACATCATGAACTTCAACTTTAGGCCAGCCGATTTTCCAATGGTCTTCTTGTAGTCCGAAATTCTTCATGAAATGCTCCAAAAAGTGCCTAAAAATACCCTTTATGCAATGTGTGCAATGCCCAACACTAAGTATGCAAATTATGCCTAAAAGAACCTAAAACTATGATAATAATGCAAGTATGAATGCAAAACATGCTAAATAATGGCCCTAAAATGAGGTAAAATGCAGACACATCAACTCCCCCTAACTTAGTCTTTGCTTGCCCTCAAGCAAATATGCATAGAGCTAAGAAGGAAGAGAGGTTGCTGACAATGGGAACAATCGAACCTCAAACAAACAACTTATCAAGCTGAAAACCGTAATCCACAAGTGAACCCTCATTCTTTTGTAAAAACCACAATCTACTTTCATCAAGGCTTAGCATAAAAACCGAATATTCCCCATTACTTAGTTGGACTCTAAGACACTAAGATTTGAAACCTATTTCTAAAGGTGTAGACCGCAAAAGGGGCTATCGATCAAAAGACTTTGGGATTCAACTTCCTCAAATTCAGCCAGACACTATGAACTAAGCATTTTCGATCACTTCTTATTCTTAACTCCTATCTTGGCTCAAAATCGTATTTATTCTCTCCAGCTTTATCAATGAGACACGAAAAAGTACGGGTTTACGCACAGTCCCGACTCACCTTAGGCATCAATGTATTAGCTTTATCAATGATACACGAAAAAGTACGGGTTTACGCACAGTCCCGGTTCATCTTAGGCAACATCAGAATGGTTTCATTGATGAACACAAGAAGGTACGGGTTTACGCACAGTCCCCGTTCATCTTAGACCATATCGTTTGAGCTGAGTTGTAAGAAGGATGATTCTATATTTATCTTATGCTTTTCTTTCTACTTAACTGGCTGAACCTAAGGAAGGATCTTATGCAATGTATCTCAAGCCCCTAATTTGGTAAAAATAAAGTTCAATTATGAGGAGACAAATCTGGTTCTTTCGAGACACAACATAAGCTTAGGTTTCCAAGGCCAATGATCTACCAATCAGTGTTCAAGAGGGGCAAAAAAATGAAAGTCCAAGAGTTCACTATGGTTACTAGCCAATCAACCTAGCAAGACTGTCTATCATTAGCAAGATGATTCCCAAAACTCTAGACTCAATCCTATATGAATGTGATGCAGCTACATGAACACTATTTTTATGGGTTTTCTATGCCTTAGATGATATGCAATCGAAAAAATTATGCTAACTGAAAATGTTTTTGGTTTTTCTATGTCTTAGATGTAATGCAAATGATTAAATCACACAGTCTTGTGTGTATAAAAGCCCAAAAGAGGATCCTAGACCAGCAAGTCAAGAGAAAAATATGCAGTGGTATATACAATGAAGGGAAGGGGTTCCGTACCTAATTGAAAAAGTTGGAAATGAAGGAGTTTCTGGTTCGTTTTTAGAACACTCGAGCAGCCTTACTCGAGTGTCATGCTCGAGTGTTATGCTCTGGTGCCAAATTCCTTGTGGTGCACGTTCCTTGACCTGAAACATAAGAAAAGAGCAAAAGAAACAAAGAAAAACTGCAAGAAAGAAAATATGTACAAGGATATCATGGGATTTCCTCCCAAGTGAGCTTGTTTTAAGTCACTAAGCTTGACTTCCCACACCCATCAGACCTGGAGTGGTTCAAAGAGAGGAATTGAGGTCCCCTCTGAGATGGTTTCATCAACCATGTAAAGCTTAACTTTCTGCCCATTTTCTGGAAGTTCCTCTCCTTTCTTGCTAAACATGGTGATGGATCCACAAGGCATAACTCTTTTAATGTGGAAAGGTCCTGACCAATCTGATTTGGGCTTCGTTGGAAAGAGAAGCTGCTTCACTTTGGCAAATGGTTTGGGATATTTGCTGCTCTTCACCTTGTACTCCATTACTCCATCCACAAAACCAATTGGTCTCAAAATTATATCAGGCCCAAGATCCAATTCTAGTAAATTGTATGATTTCTTAGAAGGCAGAGAGAGAGACTCATTGCAAGCAAACAAAGACTGAAGGCTTTTCCCATCAACAACCTCTTCAAACATTGGAATTTTTCTGCAGTAGTCGCTAGCCTTACCACTCTTAGCCAATACAATTCGAGGAAGCTTAGGAGGTTTAATTCCCAACTTATCCAATCCCTCAATTGAGAAGCTTTGTCCTCCAATAGTAGGTTTTCTAGCTGCATCGTCAATGTTAAACTTCATATTGAGATCCTTACCAAAGTTTAGCTCAATTGTTCCATTCCTCACATCAATTACAGCTCCAACAGAGGCTAAAAATGGTCTACCAAGGAGTAGTGGATCTTGTGGTTCCTCATCCATATCAATCACCACAAAGTCTGTAGGAACCTCAACACTACCAACCATTATAGGTATATCTTCCAGTAAACCATATGGCAAAAGGACAGAATTATCAGCTAGAATCAAAGAGAGCTTACAAGACTTGTAGTTGTTGAACCCCAACCTCTTAGCAACAGATAGTGGCATTAGGCTAATTGAAGCTCCAAGATCACATAAACATTTGCTGAAAGTTAAATGACCCAATGAGCATGGTAAAGTGAATGTCCCAGGATCATCTAGCTTGTCTTGAACTATTATCCTCTCTAAGATGTCATTGCACTCATGAGTGTCTACTGCCATACCCTCTAGCTCATTTGTTGTTTCCTTCACAGCATCTTTCAAAATTTTTTGGTAAGGAGGCATTAGCATGAAAGCATCAAGTATAGGTATCTTTACCTCAGCATCCTTTATTTGCTTGTCAAAAAGAGCCTTGTACTTCATCATTACGTCCTTTTTAAACCTTTGTGGGAAGGGTAGTTGAGGTTTAAAAGGAGGAAGGGTAAAAGACTTATGGATATCGTGCAAAATATCATGTTTTGGAGGTTGGTAAGGGGACACTCAACCTAGCCTTGCTCGAGTGTCCTGCTCGAGTGTCTCATTTTGTGGTTCTGAACATAATGCTCGATCAGTTCCAGCTCGAGCGTCCTGCTCGAGTGTTATTTTCTGAGGCTTTTTCTCGATATTTTCAGCCTTTTTCTGACTAAGGCTGTCCTCCCCAACTTGAATGTCACTGTCCTCAGTGAATTTATCATGTCGTACTTGTGGAGAGATCTCCTTTCTGCTCCTCAATGTAATGGATTGGGCAGTGTATTCCTTGGAGTTTTGAATGACTTTTCCTGGTAGTTGCCCAATAGTCTTAACTGCAGAGGAGGAAGCTTGCTTGTTCTCTAAATTCTTGTGGCGAGCATTAAGAGTCTCAATCTTGCAATTGAGGTCATTATGGGAAGCATCTATCTTAGTGTGTACCTCAGCAAATTTCCTGGTTATTTCAGAGGCGATAGCTGTCTGACCTTTGAGGATTTGCTGCAAGATGTCCATTACCTCAGGGGTTTGTTGGGGTTGGGTAGTGTTGTGGTATTCATAATCATGTGGTACAGTAGGTGGGCGGTGATGAGTTTGCTGGTATTGATGGTTTGGGACAAAGAGTTGGGATTGAGGATGGTGGTGCGGTTTTGGTGGATACACCTGATCATGGGGATTAGCCACATTGGTGTTCCTGTAGGAGAGGTTAGGGTTGGGTTTGTAGCTGTTGAATTGTCTGTAGTTGTTGCTTTGATTCTGTATGAAATTGACCTCTTCAACTTTGTCATCGTCTTCTTCAACCCGTTCTGATTCACCGACATGGTCTACTTGCTTATGGTGAGCTGAAAGTAGCTTGTCCAGTTTGTCTTGTATGGCTTTGAGCTCCTTTCTACTAACCATATTTGAATCTGTTGCGCCTCTAGGAGTTCGATCATAGTCTTCACTGTATTGGCCATCTGCTTGAGCTAAATTCTCCACTAATTCCCATCCATCATCGACATCCTTATTCAGAAAATTCCCATTGCTTGCTGTGTCTAGCAACATTCGGATCTTGGGAATAACGCCTCAGTAGAGAGTGCTGAGAAGAGACTCAGTAGTGAAACCATGATGAGGACATTGTGATTGGTACATCTTGAATCGTTCCCAAGCCTCAAAGAATGTTTCGGAATGGTTTTGCTTGAAACCAGAGATGGAATTGCGAAGTTTCGCAGTTCTGGAATTGGAAAAGAATTTGCCTAGAAACGCTTGTTTGCAGGCATCCCAAGATGTGATAGAACCTTGTGTCAAGTGTTTTTCCCATAGATGTGCTTTGTCTCCAAGAGAGAAAGGAAACAATCGCAATTTCAGAGCATCCTCACTAACCCCATTTATTTTTGTCAGACTGGTTAGTCTTTCAAATTCATCTAGATGATCTAGTGGGTCCTCAGAAGGTAAACCATGAAATTTACTGTTTTGAACCATGGAGATCATTCCACTCTTAATCTCAAAGTTGTTGTTGGCGATGGCTGGTGGAACTATTCCATGGCGTTGAGTGTGAATACTGGGAGCATCACCGGCACAATGTGTCTAACTCTCCTAGGACGAGTTCCTAGTTCAGTAGCTTGTACTTGTTCTTCAATGTTCACCCCGATCCGTGTATTCTTCGTTCAATCTGTTCCATTGTTCTCGCAAGTATTCACGAGGCAAACGGTTTATTCTGTCAGAGTATGGAATGAGGTCTTCACTACCACGGGATCTGGTATTCATGCAAGTGATTTGTGTTGTCGGAAATGACACTCGAGCAGGTGGTGCTCGAGTGTAGTGATCGAGTGTTTCTGGGGTCTGGTCGAGCTCTCTGGAAACAGAAGGAAGATCAACGAGCTCGGGTTGTGTTGGTCGAGCTTGTTGATAATAGTATAGTAAAACTTAGTCTCAGAAAAGTAATTTTCCTACTTGTAGCTAACTAATCCCAGTTGGTAACGGCGCCAATTTGATAAAAACGTTTCTCGGTGTTTTCTCAAATACCAAACTGTCTATCTAATCAATTGTAGTACAGTATGGTGTCAATCCAATGGGAGAGTAACTAGCAATCAAGATATAATCTACTTATTCTAATCTAAGCCAGATTCGGTTTTAGCGAGTGGTTATCTATCCTACGTGACAACGAAATCTTAAAACAGAATGCTAAAAACGAAACATGAAACTAGAATGTAAAAACAGAGCATTAAAAATAAAGCGATAGTAAAAACTAATAATGAAGTGCAACACGAAATCTCAACCTAAAAGCAGAGTATTAAAATCACGAAAATTCAATAGAGGAAAAACGGGTTCTCGAGGTTTAGGATCAATGATTAGGGTATTCCTAGGGGTTCTAGACTTATCTATCAACCTATTTAGATGACCTCTAAGCAAGGAATCACAAAGTAATCACATTCGCTCTCGCGCAATGGGACCTCTCCTAAAAGACAACCTGACTTGACTCTCGCCCAACGATTGGAAATTCAAGAGGCCTTAAGTATGGACCTTACAAAGCCTAATAACACCCTAGACAATCAATCTCTTGAGCTAGGAAGATGCTATCTTAATTTAAGCATGTTCAAGTGATTCCCCAAACGCCTCTTCGGGGGGGATTCACCAAGAGATCGAATTTCAATTGATCAGAAAGAAACAAGCATTAAGAACACTTAAATTAAAGAGATCTAAGACCTTAATTAAACATAAACAAATCTAGAAATCCCTAAGTTTTCCCCTAATCTCACCCTTTCCTCAAGAACCCTAGACTAACTTACTCAGAATTCATGAAATAAAACATAGACTTAAAATCGAAAATCAATTGCATAAAACTTAAGACTAGAAAAATCGTAAATGCCTTTGTAAGCTATGAGACTCGAAAATTGCTAGAAAAGATTGTATATTGAAAGTAGAAATTCTAGTACAATTTATAGATCAAAAGATCTTAAAGAAAAAGGAAAAATACTTAAAGAGAAAAAGGGAAAAATTCCCTAGAAAGAAAAATGGGAATTTCCTTTTAAAAGTAAAAAGGAAATTTCCTTAAGAAAGAAAAATAGAAAAAGATTTAAAAGACAATTGGGCTTGCACAAAGGGGTTTTGATGGGCCTTTTTCGCAGAGAAGCCCAAAGAGTCAAGCTTCGTCCAAAGTCTTAGTTCTGGCCCGCAAAGTCACTCGACCAAGTGATGGTCGAGTGTCATGCTCGAGTGTCACAGACTCGAGTGCCAAATCTTCTAGTTCGCATCTTGAACTTCAACCTTAGGCCAGATGATTCCTCATTGGTCTTCTTGTAATCCAAAATACTCCGTGATACGCTCCAAAAAGTACCTAAAAATCCCTTTTATGCTATGTATGCAATGCCCAACACTAATAATGCAAGTTATGCTAAAAAGAACCTAAAACAATGATAACAATGCAAGTATGAATGCAAAACATGCTAAATAGTGGTACTAAAATGTGGTAAAATGCAGACACATCAGGTATCTTCTTATCCCTAGTTCATTTCTTGATTATTAACTTGCTATATCTCTTTGCAGATAATTCAGATTTGAGGACAAATCTTTTTCAAGTGGGAGGGGATGATATGATCATGGGAAGCTCCACTTTATTCTCAAGCTCAAGAATCGATTGGTGGAATTTGAGTTCAACTTCAGCACCATTGGAACGTGGAAATGGCTATGGAACCAAGAAGAAGAGTGATCCCATGCGACACATTTCTACCTTGATGCTTGAGATGAGTATTCAAGAAGATTAACCAAAGAGTGTGCAGTCCGATTACACTCTTTTTCCCTTAAGTGAGTTTTATCCCATTGGGTTTTCTCCTTAAGGTCTTTAATGAGGTAATTGGACTACACTATCAAGGGACTCTTTTGGTTAATGAGTTTCAAGCCCATAAGAGGTCCAAAAACGTGGCTTAAGACTCCAAGGGTCATTTGAGGAGTCAAAGAAGTGATTAATGCATATTGCATTTCCAAGACAGATTTATTATTCCTTGTATTTCCTAGGTTTTCTTGGGAATGTCCAAGCTTCTTCTTCTTCCTCTCCTATATATTTTTGTGGCCTCCATTAGAAAAGACAATCTATCTTTTTATAAAAATACCTCTTTTAAGCATAGATTCATGGATCAGTTTTTGTTTGTCGATTATTGATCTTTTCCGACTTATCAAAGGGTCTTCCGCAACCTTTTGTGGTGTCAATCATTCCACCATCTTGTTTTTGAGTCGTGTGTCGTCTCTAACTCAAGAATATCCATCATTCAACTCGTCTTTAAGTTTGTTTGTCGTTTCAAAGTCGAGCATCCCAACTCCATATCCTCCAAGTGACGAAATTGGGATTGATTCCTTTGTGGGATCGTATCACTAGCCATGTTAGTACAACTGCCTCCATCAATAATCATGCTACAAATTTTGTTTCGCACCATACACCTTGTATGGAACAAGTTTTCTCTCTGTTGTTGTTCTGCTGGTTGTGTAGTCAAGCTGAGTGATCTCCTTGCAACAATGAGATTACCACTCAAAGGCGTAGCTTCATAAGTGAGCGCAGGTTCTAGTTCGTCAGGTTCTAGTTTCTCTTCGTCAGCTGTTTCATATTCTCCCGTAGGCAGCAGCATCATAACTTTCTGGTTTGGGCAAGCATTAGCATAGTGTCCTCGTCCTTGACACTTAAAACACTTAACTTCCCTAGTCCGCAGTTTCGTGTCAACCCTGTTCCTAGCTACGTTGGAGCTTTCAGGAACGCCCCTAGCTTCTCCTTTGACCGGTTCTGGTTTTAAACCTTCTCTTGGTCGTTCATCTCCTTGCTAAATGGGCTTGTAGTTGTTGTAACTTCGGTTCTGTCCCTTGCGCTTGAGCTGCTGTTCAAACAAGATAGCTTTGTGAAGCATATCTTCCATCTCAACATAAAACTCCATCTCCATTCTGTTTTGTATCTTGCGGTTTAATCCCCCTAGAAACCTAGCCATTGTCGCCTCTTTATCCTCCAATATGTCAGCTCTAAGCATTAAAGCTTCCATCTCTTGATAATATTCCTCAATGTAAGATTTAGCAACTAAAGAGAGATTGTAGAGATTTAGAGAGAAATGGAGAAGAGAATGAGTTTCAGATCTGAAATTGAGAGAGAGAGGAGAGAATGGTGGCTGAAGAGAGAGATTTTGTACCAGGTGCTTCATTACCGAACAGACCAGCATATAGAACTAATCCAGTAGAAACCAAAGAACTTGAAAGGAAAGTGACAGAGCTATTGGAGAAGGGACTCATTAGAGAAAGCATGAGCCCATGTGCTGTACCCGTCCTCCTTGTACCCAAAAAGGATAATAGCTGGAGAATGTGTGTAGACTGCCGTGCTATTAACAACATTACGGTGAAGTATCGACATCCCATTCCTAGGCTAGATGACATGTTAGATGAGTTGCATGGGTCTAAGGTATTTTCTAAGGTTGATCTCAAGAGTGGTTATCACCAGATTAGAATGAAAGAAGGTGATGAGTGGAAAACTGCATTTAAAATGAAACAAGGTCTATATGAGTGGTTAGTTATGCCATTTGGTCTTACCAATGCTCCTAGCACATTCATGAGGTTAATGAATCATATACTAAGAGAATTTATAGGCGTTTTTGTAGTGGTATACTTTGGTGACATTCTGGTGTTTAGCAAGAGTCTAGAAGAACACGTGGAACACATTAAGATGGTTTTAGATGTGCTTAGGAAAGAAAAACTCTATGCTAACTTAAAGAAATGTACCTTTGGAACGGATAACCTTGTCTTTCTAGGTTTTGTTGTGAGTGCAGATGGAGTTAGAGTGGATGAAGAGAAGATCAAAGCAATCAAGGAATGGCCGAGTCCTAAAACAGTTAGTGAAGTCCGCAGCTTCCATGGACTAGCTGGGTTTTATAGGTGGTTTGTAAAGAACTTTAGCACCTTGGCTGCACCTATTACTGAAGTAATCAAAAAGGATGTGGGATTTAGATGGGACTCTCCACAAGAGGAAGCCTTTCAGGCTTTAAAAGAGACGCTTACTCATGCTCCTATTTTATCTCTTCCAGATTTTACTAAGACATTTGAAATTGAGTGTGATGCTTCAGGTGTAGGAATTGGGGCTGTTCTTATGCAGGAGAAAAGACCAATAGCATATTTCAGTGAGAAGCTTGGAGGAGCCACTCTCAACTATCCAACATATGACAAGGAGCTATATGCTCTTGTGAGGTCTCTCCAAACATGGCAGCACTATCTTTGGCCTAAAGAGTTTGTAATACACACTGATCATGAGTCCTTGAAGCATCTTAAAGGTCAGCAGAAACTTAACAAGAGACATGCTAAGTGGGTTGAGTTCATTGAGACATTTCCATATGTCATCAAGTACAAGAAAGGTAAAGAAAATGTTGTGGCTGATGCATTATCCAGAAGGTACACCTTACTTGCTACTCTTGAGGTTAAGTTGCTGGGTTTTGAACATATCAAGTCTCTCTATGCTAATGATTCCGACTTTAAGGAGACTTTTGCTGCAAGTGAGAAGTTTGCAGTTGGCAAATATTATAGGCACGAGGGTTTTTTATTCTATGATAATCGCTTGTGTGTGCCTAATTCTTCTTTGAGAGATTTGTTTGTTAAGGAAGCTCATGCTGGAGGCTTAATGGGACATTTTGGAGTGGCTAAGACAATGCAGGTCATGCAAGAACACTTCCACTGGCCACATATGAGACGTGATGTTGAAAGGTATTGTGCTAGGTGTCCAACATGTAAAATGGCTAAGGCCAAAGCACAACCTCACGGTCTGTATACTCCTCTCCCTATTCCTTTGCATCCTTGGCATGAAATTTCTATGGATTTTGTTGTAGGATTGCCTAGGACTAGACATGGACGAGATTCAATCTTTGTTGTCGTAGACCGTTTTTCTAAAATGGCACATTTTATTCCTTGTCAAAAAACTGACAATGCTGTTAATGTTGCTAGCTTGTTCTTTAGAGAGATAATCCGACTACATGGTATGCCTAAGACGATAGTTTCAGATCGTGATGCAAAGTTTCTTAGTTATTTTTGGAAAACTCTTTGGTCTAAGCTAGGTACCAAACTGATGTTCTCTACTACTTGTCATCCCCAAACAAATGGTCAAACTGAAGTAGTTAATAGAACCTTGTCTACTCTCCTTAGGGCTCTAGTTAAGCGAAACCTTAAGACTTGGGAGGAATGTTTGCCACATGTTGAGTTTGCATATAATCATTCTGTGCATTCAGCCTCTAAGTTTTCTCCATTTCAACTTGTTTATGGGTTTAATCCCATCTCTCCTTTGGATCTAATGCCTTTACCTTTGAGTGAGAGACTTAGCATGGATGGACAAAAGAAAGCTGAATTTGTCAAGAAGCTTCATGAGCAAGCCAGAACCAACATAGAGGAGAAAACAAAGAAATATGCTGAGCAAGCTAATAAAAGCCGCAAGGAGGTGCTCTTCAAGGAAGGTGATCTTGTTTGGATACAACTAAGGAAAGATAGGTTTCCAAATGAGAGAAAATCGAAGCTGATGCCTAGAATGGATGGTCCTTTCAAGATTGTCAAGAAGATCAACAACAATGCCTATTAGTTGGATCTTCAAGGTAAGTATATCGTGAATAGTAGTTTTAATGTTGCTGACTTGGCTCCTTTCGTTGTAGGTGATCTGGATTTGAGGTCAAATCCTTTTCAAGAAGGAGGGGATGATAAGATCATGGACCAGCAACAAGCACCGGGACAAGAAGATACTATGGAGCTCGGAGCTGAAGGAGTTCAACAAGCTTTGGATGTACCGATTGGACCAATTACTCGATATAAGGCTAGACTACTCGAACAGGCTGTTGGCACATTGCTAATACAAGCTGAGAGCAACCTTAGTCTTATGGCTAATCAAACTACACTGGTTTTGATTCAAGCCGACTAAGGGTTTTCAATGAGAGGTGTGTATTCTTGCACTCTTTTCCTTGTGTCTCGTTTTATCCCAATGGGTTTTCTAGACCAAGGTTTTTAATGAGGCTTGTCAATACACACTACACATCTGCCTCATTGACAACATGCTTAGAAAGGGAAAGGGAAGGCTATTTTCGACTAAGACTTTAAGTAAACTTATTCTAGTCTTTTATTTTAACTTTTGGGCATTTGTACTTTAGGCCCACTCATTTCAAAGGCCCATTTCGTGGCTGGTTTTCTATAAGTATGTTGAACCCTAGTTCCTTTCATTTTCATCAAACATTTTAATCAAAAACCCCCTTTCAAATTTGTTTGATCTCTGAGGAGTAAAATCCTCGAACTTGTTATCTATTTGGTGTGTCATATCCAAATGGTCTACAAGATTGAAGATCAAGAGCTTTCTCACCACTCTTGATAGTTCAATTCAATCCACAAATCTGTCACAGTGTCTGTTCATATTCCCCATCGTATCTTCATCATTACTCGTCGGAATTTGCTGAAAACTACCACAAGACTCATCGACTCTTCATCTATCCGCTGCTAAGTTTTCATTCGATTCCGAGTACTCCTGCGATTTATCTCGTCAATAACATCCGAGGTCTGTCTCTTCGGATTCCCTTGCGTTCTAAAGTTGTTGCAATCACTTGATCTCGTTCCTGGATCTTCCTAAGCCACAGTAGGATTTTATCAAAATATCAGCTCCTTTCTTTCTTTGTTGGCGTGCTTCTGGTATTGCTCTGTCTTCTTCTCTATGTTCTCCTTGGCTTTGGCGTGAATTCTCCTAACTTGTTCAGCTTTTGCTTTTCCATCTGCACTACACTTCACACTCAAAGGCAAATAAATCAAGTCTAGAGGGGACAGTGGGTTAAAACCATAAACAATCACAAATGTTTTCATCAAATCAGGAAGTACTAAGAGTGGAGAATTGATAAGCTTCTCTTTCAAGGCTGAAAACGCCTTTTCTTGTGCTGTTTCCCATCTGTATCCAATGTCGTTCTTAATGACTTCTGTTAGTGGTGCTGCAATGGTGCTAAAGTCCTTGACAAATCTCCTGTAGAAGCCAGCTAATCCATGAAAACTCCTGACTTCTCCAACATTTTTAGGTGTTGGCCAATCTTTGATTGCTTTGATCTTCTCATCATCTACTCTAATTCCATCTGCACTAACAACAAAGCCTAAAAAGACAACCTCAGTAGTACAAAATAAACATTTAGAATAATTATCAAAGAGAGATTGAGAGCGAAGAACATCTAGAACCCTGTGGATATGCTCTAAATGCTCTCCCAAACCTTTGCTGTAGATGATTATATCATCAAAGTAGACTACTACAAACAGTCCACTGAACAGTCTAAGAGTGTGATTCATGAGACGCATGAACGTGCTGGAAGCATTTGTGAGACCAAACGGCATAACTAGCCACTCATATAAGCCTTGCTTGGTCTTGAATGCAGTCTTCCACTCATCCCCTTCCCTCATTCTGATCTGGTGGTAACCACTCTTCAAATCGATTTTAGAGAATATGGTGGATCCACATAACTCATCCAGCATGTCATCAAGTCTTGGAATCGGATGTCTGTACTTCACTGTGATGTTGTTGATGGCTCTGCAGTCTACACACATCCTCCATGTCCCATCTTTCTTAGGCACTAACAACACTGGTACAGCACATGGGATTAAACTCTCACGAATATAGCCCTTACTCATCAGCTCCTCTACTTGCTTCTGAAGCTCTATAGTCTCAAGTGGATTAGTTCTGTATGCTCGTTTGTTTGGCAACACAGAACCAGACACTAAATCAATCTGATGCTCAATTCCACGAATTGGAGGCAATCCCGGTGGTATCTCTTTAGGAAAAACGTCCTCATACTCCTCTATGATCTGAATCATCTCATGTGGAAGCTCCTCTGAAGATTTAGTGCACGCCAATGTCTCCTTGTACACAAACATAAAAGTAGTCTTTTCTGGGTCAAACAGCTTGTTAAACTCACTGTGATTGATGTACAATGCATTTGACACTTTCTCCTTCTCCTTTATGTTCATATGCATCTGATCCTTGTAGATTTCAGCTGGTGTGAGGGAAGAAGAGTGATTTTTCCTCCCTTGTACTCAAACACCTGCTTGTTTGTGTACCCATCATGCATCACACGCCTATCATACTGCCATGTTCTGCCCAACAGAACGTGACTAGACCTCATTGGCACAACATCACACAGCAACTCATCTTCATACTTCCCAATCGCCAACTTGATGAGTACTTGCTGAGAAACGGTTATAGCACCCTTGTTGTCTAACCACTGTAGCTGATACAGTTTAGGATGTGAAGTAGTCTTACGATTAAACTTCTTCACCATCTCCTCACTGGCGGCATTGGTGCAGCTGCCTCCATCAACAATCAAGGTGCAAACCTTATCCTCAACTACACATCTGGTGTGGAAGAGATTCTCACGCTGTTCCTTATCATCTGGATGAACCTGAATGCTCAATGCTCTACGTGCAACAAGTAACTCTCCAACTGCTGCAGCTGCTTCTTCCTCCTCCTCCAAATCGTCCTCTACCTCACTTTTTGAGCTATCCTGAGGCACAATCTCTCCTCCATCTTTCAATAGGAACATCTTCTTATTAGGACAGTCTCTGGAGTAGTGTTACATTCCCTTACACTTGAAGCATCTGACATTGCTATTAGAAGTGCCACTTCGGGTTTTAAGCTCTGTTTTGACCTCTTCTTTCACTACATAGACTGCGGGTCTGTTATCTTTGATTGGAGCTGTTCTGGTGAATTCTCTTGGCTTAGGGATACTAGAAGTGAAAGTAGACCTGCCAATTCTCCTCTTAAGCTGCGCCTCTATCAACTCAGCTTTGTGCACCATATTCTGCACATCTTCATAATTCTGTAGCTCTACCTTATCTTGCAACTCTATGTTCAATCCCCCAAGAAAACGAGACATCACCATATCATCACTCTCCCTCAAATCAGCTCTGATCATAAGTGTCTCCAACTCCTGATAGTAATCACGAACTGATCTGGTGCCTTGTACAAGGCGTCTCAACTTGCTAAGCATCTCTCTCTGATTGTGCGTAGGCACAAACTTTCTCCTCATGTGTCTAACAAGTTCTCTCCAAGTGGTGATTGGAGGCTCTCTTTGTCTGTCTCTGACGATGCTCCCACCACAACAATGCATAGCAATTAAACTCTGAGACTACTATCTTAACCTTGTTAAGTTCATAAGTTCCTTGCACCAGAAAATTAGACTCCATCTTCCTCTCCCAATCCAAATATGTCTCTGCGTCATTAGTGCCATGAAAAGGAGGGAATTGGATCTTAATGTTGCTCAGCTGCTGTCTCAAAGGATCATACTCACGTGCATTGTCGCTGTTTCTAGGTCTCCTTAACGTTTCACCACTATATTCTGATCTTTCACCTTCTTCTGAATGCTCATGATCTGATTCCACATAAATCCTATGTCAGCAACGTAATCAGACCCTCTTTGTGGCTGTGAGCTTCTCCTTTGATGACCAACTGTTTCTCTGTCCCTAATTGGTGATTTAAGGCGTCTAACTTTCTGCTGTCTAGAAGAAGAACCCACGTGTCCCTTTCCTTTAGCAATCTTGATTGCTGATGTGTCTGCATTTTACCACATTTTAGGACCATTATTTAGCATGTTTTGCATTCATACTTGCATCATTATCATTGTTTTAGGTTCTTTTTAGCATAATTTGCATTATTAGTATCGGGCATTGCATACATTGCATAAAAGGGACTTTTAGGTACTTTTTGGAGCTTATCACGAAGTATTTCGGAGTACAAGAAGACCAATGAGGAATCGACTGGTCTAAGGTTGAAGTTCAAGATGCAAACTAGAAGATTTGTCACTCGAGTCTCCGACACTCGAGCATGACACTCGACCATCACTTGGTCGAGTGCCTTTACGGACCAGAACTGAGACTTTAGACGAAGATTGAATCTTTGGGTTTCTCTGCGAAAAAAGGCCCATCAAAAGCCCCTTTGTGCAAAGCCCAATTATCTTTTAGTTCTTTTCTATTTTTCTTTCTTAGGGAAATTTCCTTTTAACTTTTAAAAGGAAATTCCCATTTTTCTTTCAAGGGAATTTTTCCCTTTTTCTCTTTAAGTATTTTTCCTTTTTCTTTAAGATCTTTTGATCTATAAATTGTACTAGAATTTCTACTTTCAAAATACAATATTTTCTAGCAATTTTCGAGTCTCATATTTTTACTAAGGCATTTACGATTTTTAGCTTTAAGTTTTATGCAATTAGATTTCGATTTTAAGTCTTTATTTTATGAATTCTGAGTAAGTTAGTCTAGGGTTCTTGAGGAAAGGGTGAGATTAGGGGAAAACTTAGGGATTTCTAGATTTGTCTATGTTTAAATAAGGTCTTAGATCTCTTTAGTTTAAGTGTTCTTAATGCTTGCTTCTTTCTGATCAATTGAAATTCGATCTCTTGGTGAATCCCCCCCGAGAGGCGTTTGGGGAATCACTTGAACATGCTTAAATTAAGATAGCATCTTCCTAGCTCAAGAGATTGATTGTCTAGGGTGTTATTAGGCTTTGTAAGGTCCATACTTAAGGCCTCTTGAATTTCCAATCGTTGGGCGAGAGTCAAGTCAGGTTGTCTTTTAGGAGAGGTCCCATTGCGCGAGAGCGAATGTGATTACTTTGTGATTCCTTGCTTAGAGGTCATCTAAATAGGTTGATAGATAAGTCTAGAACCCCTAGGAATACCCTAATCATTGATCCTAATCCTCGAGAACCCGTTTTTCCTTATTGAATTTTCGTGATTTTAATACTCTGCTTTAGGTTGAGATTTCGTGTTGCACTTTATTAGTTTCATTATTGCTTTACTTTTAATGCTCTGTCTTACATTCTAATACTCTGTTTCATTTTTAGCATTTTTAAGATTTCGTTGTCACCTAGGATAGATCACCACTCACTAAAACCGAATTTGGCTTAGATTAGAATAAGTAGATTATATCTTGATTGCTAGTTACTCTCCCAGTGGATTGACACCATACTGTACTGCAATTGATTACATAAACAGTTTGGTATTTGAGAAAACACCGTAAAAACATGTTTATCAAATTGGCGCCGTTGCCAACTGGGAATAGTTAGCTACAATTAGGAAAATCACTTTTCTGAGACTAAGTTTTATTATACTATTATTCTAAAAACGTTTCTGGTTTTCTCTTTGCTTTCAGGTACACTCGATCAACAAGCTCGACCAACACAACTCGAGCTCGTTGATTTTTCTTCTGTATCCGGAGAGCTCTAGCAGAACCAAGAAACACTCGATCACTACACTCGAGCATCACCTGCTCGAGTGTCATTTCCGACGAAACAAATCACTTGCATGAATACCAGATCCCGTGGAAGTGAAGACCTCATTCCATACTCTGACAGAATAGACCGTTTGCCTCGTGAATACTTACGAGAACAACGGAACAGATTGAACGAAGAATACACGGATCAGGTTAACATGGAAGAACAAGTACAAGCTACTGAACTAGGAACTCGTCCTAGGAGAATTAGACACATTGGTGCCGGTGATGCTCCCAGTATCCACACTCAACGCCATGGAATTGTCCCACCAGCCATCGCCAACAACAACTTTGAGATTAAGAGTGGAATGATCTCCATGGTTCAGAACAGTAAATTTCATGGTTTACCTTCTGAGGACCCACTTGATCATCTTGATGAATTTGAAAGACTAACCAGTCTGACAAAAATAAACGGGGTTAGTGAGGATGCTCTAAAATTGCGATTGTTTCCTTTCTCTCTTGGAGACAAAGCACATCTATGGGAAAAACACTTGCCACAGGGATCTATCACATCATGGGACGCCTGCAAAGAAGCATTTCTAGGCAAATTCTTTTCAAATTCCAGAACTGCGAAACTTCGCAATTCCATCTCTGGTTTTAAGCAAAACCATTCAGAAACATTCTCTGAGGCTTGGGAACGATTCAAGATGTACCAATCACAATGTCCTCATCACGGTTTCACTACTGAGTCCCTTCTCAGTACTCTCTACAGAGGCGTGATCCCAAAGATACGCATGTTGCTAGATACAGCCAGCAATGGGAATTTTCTGAATAAAGATGTCGATGATGGATGGGAATTAGTAGAGAATTTAGCTCAAGCAGACGGCCAATACAGTGAAGATTATGATCGAACTCCTAGAGGCGTAACGGATTCAGATATGGTTAGTAGAAAGGAGCTCAAAGCCATACAAGACAAACTAGACAAGCTACTTTCAGCTCACCATAAGCAAGTACACCATGTCAGTGAAACGGAACGGGTTGAAGAAGAGGATGACGAGGTTGAAGAGGTCAATTTCGTACAGAACCAAAGCAACAATTTCAGACAATTCAACAGCTATAAACCTAACCCCAACCTATCCTACAGAAACACAAATGTAGCAAATCCAAACGACCAGGTGTACCCACCCAAACCACATCCGCAACCACAATCAAAACCATTCATACCCAAACAACAGTACCAGCAAACACACCACCAACCACCTACTGGATACAACACCCAAACACCACCACAAACACCTGAAGTGATGGACATCTTGCAGCAGATACTAAAGGGACAGACAGCCAGCGCTTCCGAATTAACACGGAAATTTGCTGAAGTACATGCTAAGATCGATGCTTCACATAATGAACTCAACTGCAAATTTGAGACTCTCAATGCTCGTCTCAAATATGTAGAGAATCAACAAGGATCTTCATCAACCAACAAACAAACCGGACAGCTACCTGGAAAAGCTGTTCAAAATCCTAAAGAGTATCACGCCAACGCCATTACACTCCGTAGTGGCCGTGAATTGCTAATTCGTGCTGAACCAACAGAGAACACTGAGGACAGTGTCCTTCCAGAAGGGGAGGATGATTTGGCCGAAGAACAGACAGAAATCAGCACGAAAAAGCCAAAATCCGTGACACTCGACCAACACACTCGAGCACCACCTGCTCGAGTGTCCGAAGGTCAGCCTAAAAACACAACCGATATACAAAAAGACCCAAAGACGTTTGCTCCACCTCCTTTCAAACCACAACTTCCTTTTCCACAGAGATTCAAAAAGGATGTTGCAGACAAGTACAAAGCTCTCTTTGAAAAACAGATGAGGGACGTAGAAGTGAAAATACCAATTCTAGACGCCTTTATGCTAATGCCCCCTTACCAGAAGTTTTTGAAAGAAGCAGTCAAGGACAGAACACAAGAAGTTGAAGGGACGGTTGTGCTAACTCACGAGGTCAGTGCTGTTATACAAAGAAAGGTTGTGCCTAAGAAGCTCGATGATCCAGGAACATTCACAATTCCATGTTCGCTTGGACCTCTCACATTCAGGAGTTGCTTGTGTGATTTAGGGGCATCAATCAGCCTAATGCCTCTAACAGTCGCCAAACGATTAGGGTTCGATAGATACAAATCTTGTAAGATATCTTTGGTACTAGCTGACAGATCGGTTAGGATTCCACATGGAATTCTAGAAGATTTACCAGTTCGGGTTGGAGGAGTAGAAATCCCCACGGATTTCGTTGTTCTAGATATGGGAGAAGAACCAAAGGACCCTTTGCTGTTTGGAAGGCCCTTCTTAGCCACTGCAGGAGCTGTGATCAATGTGCCAAAAGGAGAAATCGAACTCAACCTTGGGAAAGATTTCAAGATGACTTTCAGCATCAGCGACATAATGAAAAAACCGACCATTGAGGGTCAACTGTTCGTGGTACAAGAAATAGATTATCTTTCAAAGGACCTGTTTGAAGAATTGACGGGGAAAGACCACCTCGGTACTGCTTTGATAAAAGACGGTTGTGATGGATACATATACGAAGAAACTGAGGTCTACAAAAGCCTGTTGGACTCTTGCAGATCACTGAAAGGTGAAAAACAGTTCGAAACTTTACACTCGACCTCAACACTCGAGCACACCAAGCTCGAGCATTCCGATTTAGCCTCCGGAAATCAACACTCGACCATAACACTCGACCACACTAAGGTCGAGTGTCCGCTCGATGATGACTGGTCGGAGCTCAAATCGCCGAAAGTGGAACTCAAACCACTCCCTTCCGGGCTCAGGTACGCATTTCTTGGATCTAACTCCACTTATCCAGTAATAGTAAATAATGCATTGAGTAATGATGAGTTAAACATGTTGCTTTCTGAATTAAGACGGTTTAGAAAAGCCTTAGGATACTCACTGTCTGACATTAGAGGGATCTCTCCCGATTTATGCACACACAGAATTCACCTTGAAAATGAATCTTATTCTAGCAGGGAACCTCAAAGGAGATTGAATCCGAATTTAAAGGAGGTCGTTAAGAAAGAAATTTTAAAACTGTTAGATGCTGATATAATCTATCCTATTTCTGATAGTAAATGGGTGTCTCCTGTGCATTGTGTGCCTAAAAAGGGAGGGGTCACTGTCATTAGAAACGAAAATGATGACTTGATTTCAACTAGAACCATTACAGGACATAGAATGTGCATTGATTTTAGGAAATTGAATTCTGCATCTAGAAAAGATCATTATCCTTTGCCATTCATAGACCAAATGCTTGAAAGGTTGGCTAATCATTCATATTATTGTTTCCTTGATGGATATAGTGGATTTTTCCAAATCCCTATACATCCAAATGATCAGGAAAAAACAACCTTTACTTGCCCTTATGGTACATTTGCATATAGGAGAATGCCATTTGGTCTTTGTAATGCACCTGCTACTTTTCAACGTTGCATGACTTCTATATTTTCGGATCTGATTGAGGAGATGGTCGAAGTATTCATGGACGATTTCTCTGTCTATGGTTCTTCCTTCTCCTCTTGTTTGTCAAATTTGTGCAGGGTTCTATCTAGGTGCATTGAGACGGATTTAGTGCTTAATTGGGAGAAATGCCACTTTATGGTGAAAGAAGGGATCGTTTTAGGCCATAAGATTTCTGAAAGGGGCATTGAAGTCGACAAAGCCAAGATAGAGGTTATGGTTCAGTTACAACCACCGAAAACTGTCAAAGACATTAGGAGTTTCTTGGGACATGCAGGATTCTATAGGCGGTTCATCAAAGACTTTTCAAAAACTGCTAGACCTTTGACTCGTCTCCTTTGTAAAGAGGCAGATTTCGTCTTTGACGAGGAATGCCTCAAGGCTTTTCTCGAACTCAAAGATGCCTTGATAACAGCACCAATAGTTCAAGCACCCAATTGGAATCTCCCTTTTGAGATAATGTGTGATGCTAGTGACTATGCTGTTGGAGCAGTTCTGGGACAGAAGATAGATAAGAAACTGAATGTGATCTACTATGCTAGCAGAACACTAGACGAAGCCCAGGTGAAATACGCCACCACGGAGAAGGAATTGCTTGCAGTTGTGTTCGCCTTTGAGAAATTCCGGTCCTATCTGGTTGGATCAAAAGTTGTTGTGCATACTGATCATGCAGCTCTGAGATACTTGATGAAAAAGAAGGATGCTAAGCCTAGACTGCTTAGATGGATTTTGTTGCTACAAGAATTCGACATGGAGATAGTCGATAAACCAGGGGTTGAAAACGGTGTTGCTGATCACTTATCAAGAATACAGGTTGAAGAAACCCTTCCAATGAACGATTCTATGCCTGAAGAGCAGCTGTTGAGTTTTTCCACCGAACACTCGACCGTGACACTCGAGCACCACCTGCTCGAGTGTCAAACCCACAGACAAAGAAGACGTTTTTCGATCGGATCGAAGTTTATGGGAACATGTTTACCATGGTATGCCGATTTGGTAAACTATTTGGTCGGGGGAGAGCTGCCTAAAACCTTGAATTATCATCAAAGAAAGAAACTTTTTAGGGATGTAAGGCAGTATTTTTGGGATGAGCCTTATCTCTACAAGCAAGGATCTGATGGACTATTCAGAAGATGTGTATCAGAAGAGGAAGTCAATGGAATTTTGGAACATTGTCATGGATCTACTTATGGAGGACACTTTGCTGCATTCAAAACAGCACAGAAAATCCTTCAATCCGGGTTATGGTGGCCATCAATTTTTAAAGACTGCCAAGAGTTCATA